>QOCX01007396.1:0-10199 GCA_005959815.1 Sarcophaga bullata
GACAAAATTTTATTGGATAAGGCATGTGTATGTAGAATATGATGTTCTCTCTTAATGGGTTAATTATACATGACAATCATTCATGTAAAACCATATAATCGAGCCAGCATTGCAATAGCAACAACGAAGGCAATGATGATGGTGATGATCATGATGATCATGATGATGTTGTTGTTGCACACATAAGGTAAGGTAACGTAACGTAACAGAAACAACCAACAACAACGAAAAAAAGTCAGTCAGTCCAAAACCATGCCAATTCATGCAACCAGAACCATGTTTATTTGCTGTAGTTGGCTGCTGTCGATGATATTGATGAGAAAGGATGACAATGATGATGTGGCTCTTCTTTTTTTTTTTTTGCTGCTGCTCTCTCTGGATGTTCGATTGGTTGTTGCTGTTGGTTTTCATGATGCTGCTGATCGCTTTTCGACATAATTGTGCTGTTGTCTTACGTTCATTTTCCTATTTGTTTTTTTTTCTCTTCTTTTATTCAAAATTTCCCGTTTTTTCTCTTCTTTTTCTTCATTTATCAGCGCATTTGCTGTTTTTTTTTTTTGTTCATCCTGCCCATTTTTTTCATGTTTTTTTTTTTGTCGTCGAGCCTGCTAAATTTCTAGTCCAGATAAATAATACACCAACTGTTGACGAACGCAATCAAGAGCAAAAAAAAGAAAAAAAGAAAGAAAAAAACCTACAAAAAACAAAAACAAATACAACAACATGCCATAAGAGAGCTTGTTTTA
Source organism: Sarcophaga bullata (assembly GCA_005959815.1). Classification (NCBI taxonomy): domain Eukaryota; kingdom Metazoa; phylum Arthropoda; class Insecta; order Diptera; family Sarcophagidae; genus Sarcophaga; species Sarcophaga bullata. The sequence continues at coordinate 747 of QOCX01007396.1, forward strand.
ACATGAGAACCATAAACTAAATTACCCACGTTAAAACAAATTAATTTCAACAATCTCTACGTATAACGTAGGAAATGATCAACAAAAAAAAAAAAAAACAAAAAAAAAAAACAAAAAAAAAAATTTTTGTCTACATTGCAGCTCTAAGTAAACAAAAACAAAATTACCAACTCCATGTAAGACACTTAGGTATCACCTAAACACAAGAGTGGAGTTATGTTTGTATTGCTTAAATCATGGGAATAAATTGTTCAGAGCGTTATAAGATGGAAAACGAATTACATGAAACCACTTAAGTTTTTCACTCAAAGATGCATCAATCGAAAGCTCAAGTTGTCAATGTAGCTGGTTTTTCCTTCAACATTTTTCATATTTTAGCGGCTTTAAGGTTACTTCTTAAAACTTTTGCAACATTAGAGTAGACCTGCCTACCCAGTATTATTTTGCGATTGATTTTTATGTTCTGAAGCAGCAACGCCATCCTGGTTACAAATACAGAATATTCCACATTCAGCCTACTGACCTTTAGAAACATGGCATGGTTCGGACATTTAGAACAATAAAGAGCGCAGGGCTAAAAAATTAGAAATGCTTTCTTGAAGTCGCTGTAGTCTAGTAGGTAGTGTGTTGGCTTAATAGACGAAAGGCCAGGGTTCAAATCCCCGGTCAGACATCATGAAAAAATATTCCTTAGGCGGATTCCTCTCAGCAGATTTCTGGCAAAAACTCTGAGAGTAAATAAAATTGCCAAGAAAAGTTTCTCAAAAACTGTAGGTCCGGCCACTCATGTATAAAATTAACACACACAACATAAATGGTGTGAGAAGCTAGGCCGTAATCCTGACTGAAGGATTGTAATGGCCAATTTTGTATGTTCTTTGAAGGGCAGGTGCTCTACGATTAGCAAAACTTTTGACGTTGTGATAAAATTTTTAGTGAAGAAAAAATAGTTGGCAAGCCCCCAAGCTTTCAGCAATGCCGCCTTTATTTTCTCACAACTTTTCATAATTCCTTACGTTTCATACATACATGCATACATAACATGATTGGTCATTACAAGTAAGAGGCCGACTCCGAACGACAATGGCAATTTTATTTACTCTCAGAGAAATTTGCAGAGAGGAAGTCGCCGATAAAAATTTTTTCCCATTTCGTTCTGTTGGAGATATTTGATCGTGACCATACGTCTCAAACGTGCAAACACTTGCAACACAGTTTAATTGGTACCAGTTAAGTCAGTGTCGTAAAATCGATATTGCCTGTACCACCATATAATTATAGATTCTGCTTGGTATCTCCCAATCAATCCGAGAGTTTTATGAAGATTTTGAATTTCTCTTAAATCGCTTTGACTAGACATGTTTTGTTACAAAATTCTGGGCTACCAAAAATTCTACTTCTCAGCTACCCAAACACTGGGCAATGACAGAAGAGATGTTCTGTGGTCCTCATCTTATTCCTCGTCGTTGCAGTTTCGACAGAAGTCGTTATAAGTTATTCCAAGTCTCTTTGAGTGAGCACCCAGAGACCAGTGTTAAGTTACCAGTGCTATGAGGTTCCTTAAACGGAATCTTGATGCATTCAATTTAAATCGTCAGATCTGTCTAGTACTTCTACAAAAAGGTTTATTATCCTTTCTTATCCTTTCCCCAATTAAAGGAGTTCTTGTGATACCATTTGCTAGATTTCTCTGTAGAGGAACGCCTATCTTATGTGGGAATTCATTTGAATATTTTGTAGTGCCAGCTTTAGCAAATCCTTTGACCTTGTTGTTACTTTCGATGTCTCCGTGTACAGGAACTCAAATGAGGGGTAACCGCCGAAAGTCTCTCCTATCTCTTCCAGAGACACCCGCATTCTTAGACTATCTTAGATGCGGTAAGCACACTCTCAAGGGACTTAGGGGCCGCTTTACTGTTGGTAAATATTAGTACGATATACTCTGATACCAAATTCGCAATGCGTCAGTCATTAATTCAACCTTAAAGTTCTAATGTGGAAGTGCAAGGGACGATCTAATGCTCAAAATTGCACCCCCGACCTTTTTGCGCGATTTGAACTCATCAGTTGGAACCTGAAAGACATTTCCTGCGAGGTGTAAACCATTGTTATAAAGGCATTTATGCGGTATTTGCTTGCAAAAGCGGAATCGAAAGCGAATTCAATTATCGTGTAGGCGATAGGTAGTGAATGTCTTAGAAACGTAAGAAATTCTCTCCATTAGAATAGCCAATGCAATGCTTATATTTTTGATTTCATGTGTCCTGTCTTATGTTTTCCGTGTCTTAATACTTTCCTGTTGGTTCCATTACGCAGCCATATCCAGCAAAGTACACACCAAACTCTAACATAACTTTACATCTCCTTCTGAATAAGAAATGGATTGCGCCATACGTTGCCAAGGCCATATCACGTCATCATGATTCCTCAGCCGCATATCACAGTCATCTGTATTTGCTCTTAAGACAATACTTACTGGAATTAGAACTCAAATAATCCGCAGATTTATCTCTATTGTGAGATTGAGTTGAAAAAAAAATTGTTTTTTTATTGTCCTCATTTGCGCGCTTTTTAAAATCGCAAAACGTTGACAACATTGTTAATTTTATTTTGTTTAATTTTCTAGTTTAAAAGTTTAAAGTCAAATAAGTTTTGGCGTTTTATGATTAAACTGTATGGGTGGCCTATGCCACCAGCTAGCACAACCAACCAACCAACTAAACCATCCGACCGATCAAGCCAAAATTAAATCACACAGTCAAGCAAGCAACCAATGCTGGGTAAAGCAAAAGCTTTGTTTTCACGTTTCTTTTTGTCTTTTGCAGAGTTTGTCTGACTGACTGACTGATCGACTGCTATTATAAAGTTATTGCCAATATTAAAATGATGACAATAAATTAAGACACGTTTATGTTTCCTAAAACGTTGTACAACAGCACAGAGGCTTAAAGGAATGAATTTAAAAAAAAAATTATTTTATAGAAAAGTAATAAAAATGTTACGAAATGTCTTAGGTTAACATTAGGTGTTGTAAAAAGAAATTGAAGATATTTGCATGCATTAAAGATTTTATTTCTCATGTCAGAATGAATGAAGAGGGCAGTTCGCATAAACAATTGTTTGTTTCGATAACATTTACGTGGTATTTCGCATAACTGTGCGCCAAGCGATTGCACAAACTTTTTCTTTTCTTTCGCCAAAGGCACGTACACAGTTTTTGCTTGTTAAATAGGGCGTTGCATACATACATACCATAATTGGCCATTACAATCCTTCAGTCAGGATTACGGCCTAGCTTCTCACACCACTTATGTTGTGTGTGCTAATTTTTTTTTATACATGAGTGGCGGGACCTACAGTTTAAAGTCGACTCCGAACGACAGATTTGTTTGAGAAACTTTTCATGGCAATTTTATTTACTCTCAGAGTTTTGCCAGAAATCTGCTGAGAGGAACCGCCGAAGAAATATTTTTTCATATTTCATTTTTGATGTCTGACCGGGGATTCGAACCTGGCCTTTCGTCTAGTAAGCCAACACACTACCCTACTAGACTACGGCGACTAGGGCGTTGCACATCGCTGGGAAAATTGTATCGTCATAAAAACAGTTTATGTTGGTGAAATATATCGGGCTCCTCTAACGAATTGTCTTTGGGAATCTCTCTGGAAGTTGGAAGCTTGTACTTGACAATGCGATCATCGAATCCGTTAAACGGGTAATTAAGCGACTCAGGACACGGTTTAGCATGGCTTAGAAAATCTGACCAAGGCTGGATGAAGACCCAATGATAAGGTTTTTTAAATTCATGACGAAGCATTGCATTATAGGCACGCATTCAAGGCGCTTAGGTGTTGCAAATGAATTCTGCAGAAGCTACAAAGATGAGGAACAGAATGAAATTGTTCTTCTCTTCTACTGGGAACATGACCACAAACATTATGTCAAAATAGAAAATGCCATGTCGGTGATTATGTCGTTTACTGTTAAGTACAGACAAGCGTGCAGGGCGTTTTCGTTTAGGCCACCTTGCAAGTGACTTCTGTAGAAGCTGCAGAGATAAAAAACAGGATGAAACTGTCCTTCATCTACTGGGAACATGCCCAGGATTTAATTCAAAGTAGAAAGTGTTGTCTCAGTAGCATTCCATGGATGATTTAGAGGAACTATTAAGCATTACATTGGCATTGGCAGTTTGAGTGACTTTATCAGAAGCTCCCAGAGGTTCATGAACTATTTCACAATGGACCCTATGCAGCCTAAGTGTTGGCCAACCGAATTACTTGGCAATAGAGCCTCTTTGCCTTCCTATCTGTCTTTGTTTGTTCGGCTAATTTAGAAATAGAAATTCCAAGCTTTTAGCCAGTATTACGGCTTTGTTTTTCACATCAACAATGCTGTGTATTCATGAGCGGAAGGCTACACAGTTTGATGTTGGCTGCGAAAAACAGATTTGATAAGCTTTTAATGAGAGTTACACTTACAACTCTTGCCAGAATAAATTCAACGTTTTTTTATTCACAGATGTCAGGACAAAAGGCTTGAGTTCGATTTTCGATGCTCGTGTCAGCCCCATTTCAGGTAAAGAACAAGCTCTTGTATTTCACCCTGTAAGTAAATACATGTTGCGGTAGATGATATTAACTTGTTAGTTGGGTGTGATGAAATATTTCGTCATATACGAAGTACTTCGGCAATGGGTATGACGACATTATTCATCATGGAATTTGCGGTAAAATTTTGAACACATGAGTTCCTCTGCAGTTAAACAATAATTTATTGCCCGATTAACGGTATTACGGCGGGGAAGTATTCCGTGGAGATGGTAGACTTTTTCTTGAAGTATTTTATTCAGTAGAAGGCATATGCGAATAAGCTACAAGTCAAGCGGTCTACTCAGCTAATGTAACCTGTGTTATCGTTGAAATTCAGATTGATTTTTGAGCCTGAGTCATGGAAAATTGGAAATTTCAAGTTAGCTCCACCTAAGAGAGCTGTGGAGGACATTTTAAAGGCTTTCAACGTATAAAAATTCCAATGCTACCTCAGACACACTTTGTTTAATTAGAAAATAGGACGCACTGAGATCACAATACTGGTCGCATCAAAATGTAGTTCACAACAGCCACCAAACAAAAAAAAACTTTTTGAAAGTTCCTTAACTGAGACCTAATTTTCTAAAATTTAAGACAATTGAAGTTAATTGCCAACGAAAATCAATCTGCTGCCACAAAATTAATACAATTTGACCTAAAAATATCAGAGGAATGGCAACGTTATACAGTTTCTTCAGTTGCCGTTGTGAATGGAAGAAAAAAAAGAGAGCAGTAATGTAATGCGTTGTGATAGAACTTTCTTGCCACATCAATTTTCTTAATTTTTTTTCAATGCCAATTTGTTTTCAGTTTTAATTTTAATCGTGACTCAATTACTCTGCGCTGTATTGCTGCGAGACTAAGAATTACAAAAACAAACAAAAATGCATGAAGTTATGAACGAAATAAAAAGGAAAAGAAAAATTGTAAACTAAAGGAAATAATTTCGAAAATAAAATTTAAAATGAAATTATAAACTGCAATGATTTAATTCTTTGCCAGCTCTGCTTTATCATACACATCTCTCGCTCTTTTTTTTTTTTTTTTTTTTCTTTAATATCGTATATGTACGTATCCCCTGTTGTTTAGAAAAGTTGTTGTTGTTGTTATTGTTGTTGGTGAAATTACTATTAAATTGCTTTTTTTTTCTGTGATTATTTTTTGTGCCTTTTTGCATCATGTAGAGTTTTTCGCTGTTTTTTTTTTTGCCATTCTTTTGCTGTTAATGGTGGGTAAAAAAAAACACACACTGACTGGAGTGCATTTAATTGCGAATTAACTGGTTCTCTTGCCATTTCAATGCCATGTTTAAAATGTATAATTAATATTCAAAATATTTTTTCTTTCTGTATTTATCACAACAGCAAATACGGTGTCGTTCTTCACCTACACAATGTACTCGTAGTCGTTTTTGTTCTGTTCTGCTTGGTTTTTTTTTGTATTGCAATGTTGCAAAATGGTATCATGAGTCAATTTTTAGTGGGCTATGCTGAAAAGCCACCAAGAATGAAAGCCAATCATTTATTTACATTTAGAAAGTTTTTTTTTTGCCAATTTTTTTTTCAATTTTTTCCTTGCAAATCAATGATCAATCTTAGATTTTTTTCTTCTTTTTGTTTAGATCATGCAATTTGTTGTAAAAAGAAATTAAAAAATTTACATGCAACATTATCGTATCATACACTACAATCACAATTGATTGATTTATTGGATAAACGTTTAGCCGGGTATTTAATTATAAAAAAAATTAAAAAAAAAAACAGCGAGAAATCTAATAAAGATTTAAAAAAAAAACAAATTTTTTTAACGATTTTATCACACAATCAACAAAACAAAATAATGATTGATTATGCTACAATGTTTCAATACATTTATCACATAATGATGGATAGAGTTAGAGGCAGAATTCAGGCCATTCAAACGAATTTATTTACGCTACTCTGTAGGTGTACACCAAATGATATCACACACACACTTTCCACTCCACTTTAATCCACTTGTCTCAAACCCAGTTAAACCAGGCTTGCTGTGAATATACGCAGCGAAAGATTTGCATTAAACCTATCCAGAAGCTATTTTGAATACTACATGGCAATCATTAGGTGAGATGACTAGTTGTTCACTTCTAGACATTTGCAGAAACACCAATGGTAAGAAAAGATGTGAGGTTAAAGAAAATGTTCTCTATCAGAACCCGGTGCTGGAATACGATAATGTTTGACAGAATGATTGACAGAATGATTGACAGTCACAGGGGATTAGAATAAATTCCACATCTTCGAAAATCTGTCAGAATTGTTGAGAAAAATCAAGTTGAGCTAAACTTTTTAGGGCGTCAAAGAACATTCTGTCTATCAGAGCCCGGTACTGAGATACCCATTAATGATTGACAGTCATAGGGGATTATAATAATCCCACACCTTCGGCCAGGATTGTTGAGGAATGTTTTGGGTTAGAAATAGGTGTAGTATCTATTTGGGCTATATTTTTTAGGGCGTCAAAGAACATTATCTATTAGGACTCGGTACTGTAATACCCGATAATGATTGATAGAATGTTTGACAGCCATAGGGGCTTAGAATAAATTTCACATCTTCGAAAAGCTATCAGGAACGCTAAGAAATATCAGTTGAGCTGTAGCTTTTTAGGAAGTCAAAAAACATTCTCTCTATCAGAGCTCGGTACTGGGATACCCGATAATGATTGACGAAACAATTGACAGTCACAGGGTATTAGAATAAACTCAACATCTTCAAGAAGCTGTCAGGATTGTTGAGAAATGTCAAGGGCTAGAAACAAGTGCAGTATTTAGTTGAGCCATACTTTTTATGAAGTCAAAGAACATTTTCTCAATTACAGCCTGGTATTGCGATACGCGATGATGGTTGACAGAATGATTGACAGTCATAAGGGATTAGAATAAATTCCACATCTTCAAGAAGCTGTCAGGACTGTTGAGGAATATCCAGGGCTAGAAACAGGTGTAGCATCTAGTTGAGCCATACTGGAATATTGATATTGATTGACAGACCGATTGACAGTCAGATCGAATTAGAATATATTTCACACTTTCATAAAACTATCTCAAGGCTTAAAGGCTGATATAATCGGCATTACAACAGAACCTAATTAAAGAAACTTTTCTCTATCAGATCACGCTATTGGGCTACATGAGAGAAAGTATTCTCGATAACCTGATAATGATTGACAGAACGATTGACAGTCATAGGTGATAAGGATAACTTCCACAGCTTCATAAAACTGTCAGGATTGTAAAGGAATCTTAAGGGTTAAAGAGAGATATAAACGGTATTACAATGGGACTTAATTAAACCATACTTTTTAGTATATTTGCTAACTTAATGCAACCAACTTGGTTGGTGTGAGAAGCTTGGTCGTAATCCTCTGCAAAGGGCTATAATAACCAATTAAGTATGTTCGTAACAAATCGTAGGCATAAGAAACAAAGAGCTTGCAACGGATGTAAAACGTTCCATACAGCCAATGTCATGTAAACCATCGATTGAGATTCCATTTTAAATTTTATTTTTCATTTTTATTGCCTTCACATTACAATTTTTTCTTTTCATTTTTCTTTCGTTTATAAACTTCATGAATTTTTATTTTTTTTGTAATTCTTAGTCTCGCAGCAATACAGCGCAGATAATTGAGTCACGATTAAAAATTAAAACTGAAAACAAATTGGAATTGAAAAAAATTAAGAAAATTGATGTGGCAAGAAAGTTCTGCCACAACGCATTACATTACTGCTCTCTTTTTTTTTCTTCCATCCACAAACGGCAACGGAAAAAACTGCATAACGTTGCCATTTCCCCTGAAATTTTTAGGTCAAATTGTATTAATTTGTGGCAGCAGATTGATTTTCGTTGGCAATTAAGTTTAATTATCTTAAATTTTAGAAAATTAGGTCTCAGTTAAAGAAATTTTAAAATGTTTTTTGTTTTGGAGCCTGTTGTGAACTACATTTTGATGCGACAAGAATTGTAATCTCAATGCGTTCTATTTTTAATTAAACAAAGTGTGTCTGAGGTAGCATTGGAATTTTTATACGTTTGAAAGCCTTTAAAATGTCCTCCACAGCTTCTCTGGGTAGATCTAACTTGAAATTTCAAAATTTTCCATGACGCAGGCGCATAAATCAAGCTGAATTTCAACGATGGAATGGGTTACATTAGCTTGGTCGACCGCTGTGGCTTGTAGTTTATTCGCATAACCCTTCTACTTCAGAAAACACTTCAAGAAAAAGTCTACCAGTCGCCACGATCACTTAACTCCATGTGAGATAACCATGCCATTAAAATCACTCAAGCAGAATATTCACTGTTGCATGAGCTGTGTGGTAGGTAGCCCCGTCTGTTTGAAACAACATGTTGTTAATGGCCAGTTCATCCAACACCGGCCAAAATAAGTCGGTAATCACTGAACTATAGTGTCCGCCGTTTACAGTAATAAACTGATCAACATCGTTCTTAAAGAAATATTGTCCGTTGGTGTCGTCGGGCCAAGCTGCACTCCAAACAAAGATTTTGTCGTGGTCCATTGGATACTCTAGGATTCTATATGGATTGGTGACGTCTTAAATTCAACACCTTTTGTTTGTTAACGTACCCATTCCTTCAGAATTGAACGTCATCGCTTTAAATGATTTTTCGATGAGAATTAGAGTGGACTACTGATTAGGAGCGTATACAGCGACTATATATCATTTGGCAGATATGGCTTCTATGTTTAAAGACCCGATATTTCTTTGTTGGAAAATATTAAGAGTTTTACATGCTGTTTATATAGGAAGATAGCTCTGTATTTTTTAGGGTACCCCTGTCTTCTAAAAGCTTCCCA
>QOCX01007398.1:0-10198 GCA_005959815.1 Sarcophaga bullata
ACTTTTCTCAGGGCTTTTCCAATATTAGTTAATGGATTGAATGGATGGAGGTCCATTCAATAACCATAAAACTCATTTATTATAATACTCCTCACCCTGGCAGGTCATTATCTTACACAAAAGTTTGATCGCTTCAGGCGATCAAAATCAATCGTTTGATTAGCTGAGAAATCGATAGATCGTATCATAAGTTCTATAGAAGTTAAATCCAAATCAAAAGAAACTAGAAGTTCCGTAAGAATAATTTTATCCCGAATTAGAAAAAGAACGACTAATGACTTGAATTCAATGATAACATATTTTGATTAAAAATCGATTTATTTACTAAAAATTAAAATGAACAACTGGTCCTAAACATTATTCCAATAGACCACGATTGGCCAACCAAGGTAATATAGCTTCTGCATGCGATTTACAAACGTTCGTCCTTAACAAATAAAGATTTACGATATTCTTCAGCTTTCGGGTGAATCGTTCCCATTAAACAATCAGCATTACATTCGGCGTTCGCTTGTTTCGATTCATACAAACACACGAAAGGCAATTGAAAACCGATGCAAAAGCTTGTCACCAAAAAGGAAAGTGAATCAAATGGACGTCACATAATGAAATAATATAGGTATCACCTCCCATATACCACCACTTTTCAGTAGCAATGTAACTGTAACTTCCCTTTAAGGTAGGGGTTTAACCGTTATAATTTGTAGAATCTGTAGATACTTTAGCAGATTATCGTGATAAAATTTAATAATAATAATCGAAATTAGGCGAATTGTTTATCTCCAAACTAGTCCCGGATAACAAAACAAATAAAGATCCAAAGTGGTGAACCGTATTGCATAATTTGATAAATAATAAAATACGTTTCAAGCTTTTTGTATTGTTCAGCACAATTCCGAAAAGTACCATGTTAGCCAAAAATCACCATGATCTAAAACATTAAATCTCCCCAAAAGTCCATCGAGCTGGCCAGCAATACATTTGTCCAAATAATTATTAAAACATCCTTGGCTGGAAATTTCAAAATTTCAATAGAACATGAGTACAAGTTAGAAATCGTACTTTTCTATATTTACCCGAAACAAATTCAATAGTAGTTCCTTCATGACCCTTATAGGTCTTGGCATAATCATGAAAAATAATTAATTTTAACATTTTCACACAGGCTAGTCCCTCTTCCGAAAACCATATGCTTTTTCAAACATGTCCTCATATGGACCATAATACTTCCACATAACAGGGGGGGGGGGGTGGCTGAACCTGGCATGAAAAGCAAACATTTTCGGTATATTTCAAATTTAAGCCCTCCAAACGATTTTGTAATCCAAAGCCACGCTGGGTTAAATCCTCCAATAGTAAGACATTGTCATCCATTTTATCACTACCGGGTAAAGCATAATACTTGGGGGCAAATGTAATGTTAACACCATGATCTCGGTATAACTTTGCAAAACGTGGCAATATTTTACGATACATTAACGTTTCCTTAGGGAATAATGACCACAAAGAGTCCACTGTTTCCGATTCACCCGAAGGCAAAGGTATTTTCAAAATATATGAAAGGGTTTCAGTGGAATCATCATCTAGTTAAAGTAGAAATATGAGAGATAAGAGAACTGAGTTCTAAATGTTATTTGAGAAAGTTGAAACTTACCTAAGGTGACCACCATTTTAATTCTCATTAAATTTGAGGCATAATTTTCACCACCCTTTGTTGCAGACGTTAGCGTAAAGCCTTGCAGTTCCTTAAAGTTTTCCAAATGTTGTTTAAGAAATTCAGTAAAATAGGTTTCATTGATCCATGATGTTGATAAAGATGATGAAGATGATGCACTACAATGAAATATTTTATTCAATAATTTGTGAATTTTTAGGGTTTAAATATGTATTTCGGAAAAAAATGTTTATTCGATTAGGGAATGTTAGAAAATTCGAGAAAACATTGAAGGAAGCAAGATTTCTAAAGCTACCTAAATTTATACAATAGTGCGATTCACTTGTGACAATTATAAACGTAAAACTATCATTTTTTACTTTTATTATTTTCTTTTTACTACACTTCGTATACTTTATCCCATCAAACTCATACTTTCGAGAAACCCAATTTTTAAATGCCTTTTCACATCATATAATGGCCAGTCTACCGTTAGTAACTGCTTAGCGAACAACTTTCATTTAATAATACTCACGCCGAATCTGTCATAACTGTTTTTATTTTACTGGTATTTCACGCGTATTATTTCTTTTAATGACGAAATTATTTCGACTTTTTCGTTCACTTTCCAATTTAGTACTACAGCCGAACCACAATATTTCTCGGACAACGTAAACGATAAGAGTACAATATTATGGTAGGTCTTTAAGTGATATACGCTCTCATCACTCATGATAAATATATTATCAAACAATTCTTACTCTCATTTATGAGCTCATAAAATAAATCATATCTATACAATGGAATAAAATTATATACCCTACACTATTATCTATCCATATACTAACACGTTTGCGATAGTGTTAAAAAACTAAACTTAAATATAGAACGATATATTATATTACATTGCAGTATTGCTAAAACAAGGAAGCACAAGAAGCATAACATCGGTATTGTAACAGAGATACGAATATTGTCTGTGAGTTCCAATATTGATATACTTTTTCCCACATTCCAGCCGGTAACTTGCAAATGGCATATACAATATTGTATTAGTGGTTGACTTGTTGCTGTCGATGGTCTAGTCTTGTCAAATCACACCATATAGCGTTAAATGGACTGCAAAAAAACATGATATTAATTACTCGCCAAACTTGCCTATGAAACATATGGCATATGAAACTACCTATCAATCAAGTCGAATGATGTGTGACTTGGAGCAAAAAAAAAGTCAGCAAGAGGTGCCTCAGTCTATTGATTATATTGTAATGCTCATAGTTCTTGAAGTACAATGAAATAATGTCGTGTGCCAAGTGGCTACATGTCAACCATTTGCAATTCTCCCTTTTTTGGAGAAATAAATCTCATCGTTATCATAAAAGTACGTTCCAATAATGTCACCAGCTCACATTTTTAGTATATTCATGGTAAAATATCTAACAATGTCACAAACACTGCTTTATACTAAAAAATTCTTTACTGCAAAACAACAGCTAAAAGATTTACCAGCTATATTCTGCATTAAATTAATAAAAAGTTGCAATTAAGGAATTTTATAGTCAGCTTAGACCAGCGGTATGAGTCATTATTTTTCAATTAGACAACATACTGACTTGACTATTTCTAAATTGATGATAATGAACGTAATTTAGTGACGTATTTAGATTATGTTATTAGCTACAAATGAACAAAATTACTCTCAATGATTAATAGTAAAAGTTCAGGAGATAACACACCTTCTCACGGAATTGCCCATATTCAAAGGAGAATAAATATAATAGCCGTTATTGTCTGGTATAATAGAATAAGAAATAATGAATAAATAATGAATAAATATTAAAAAAAATTTATAGCTGTGGCCACCTAATGTTATACCAATTTTTTAAATAAACTTATGGGGTACTTTTTCATTATCTTATTGATTTCAGTACGTAAGTATGTATGCCTCTGCCTACTCTAAGGAATAAATTTTAATTTCAATCAAATTTTAAATACAAGACTGAAACAAACATTATAGCACAATTCTTAGAAGATGATACGGAAATTTAAAATAAATATACTTTTGTTTAGTGTTTTAATAATTTGTGTAAAATCTTTAGATGTAAATGAAGTAAGTTTAAATAAATATTTTATTTATTTAATAAATATTTATTTTCATTATAGAACATAGATGAGCTGGAAATTTATAGACATATTTTTCCAAATTAAATCAGATTATAGGAGCAAATGATGCTGTACAAAGTGAATTGATCGACATTAAACAGAGGTAAGTAAAATATGTAATCGGGCTCGTAGTCTGGTAGAGTTATCAGACGTGAGGCTACGATTCGAACCCCAGGTCGGACATCTCCTTGAAGAGTTTCACAAAAAATTTGTCGTTCGGAGTCGACATGAGATCACTTATCTCATTGGGCCTACTAAAGGACCTGAATTCCATTGGCTTAGATGCTTTTTTACCAACTAACGCCATTTCTACCGCTAACACTATCCACCGTAAGCAACCACTTATGTATCTCCCCGATTCTTAACTCTTAAGACCCCTTATCTCATTCAAATACTATACTTTTTTGCATAGAGAATGGATCCCCACATATTTCATTGATTCAGTATTTCTCTTATTGACTAAAACCACCTCCATGTAAACAGCAACCTCTCTATAATTGTAGCTGATCTCTATACAAACTTGTTCGAATAATTATGATTAGTTTATTATACAAATGTTTATTAGAGAGGGAAGCCTACTTAAGTACTCAAATGTCATTTGCTACTTCGGTCTCGTATTGAGAAAAATCTTCCCAATAGCTAGTACCACTCTTGTGGTAACTGTGGTTAAATCCCTTACTCTCAGGATCCCTTACTTCATCATTTTTTTTAAAGGTTATATTGCATTAAACAGATCTCTTCCAATTGCAATCATTTAACTACTTTGTCCTCCTTCCATATATTCACTTCGAGTCCTATTTTTCCATTTAAAAATTTAATTTATTTTTTCTTTTTTTTTTCTTAAAAGAATTCTCACTTTAGAAAACAAACTCGTGAAAACTCCCCAAACAATAATGAAGACGGAAAATTATGAACTTGAGCCCTCTGTTCGTTGCAATGCGAATAGTTTAGAAACTATAACAGAAACTGCAGATCTTAATTGTTTCGGTAAGAATTGGATCGTCGTTCAAAGGCGTACAGACGGTTCGGAAAATTTTAATCGTGTTTGGAATGATTATAAACATGGTTTCGGAAATATATCCAATGAATTCTTTTTGGGCTTGGAAAAATTGCATCAGATGACATCTTCACAACCGCACGAATTATTAATAGTTCTGGAGGATTTCGATGAATCTAAACGTTATGCCAAATATGATCTATTTGAAATCGGTACGGAAGCCGAACAATATGAACTGAAAACGTTGGGTTCTTATCAAGGCAATGCTGGAGATTCATTATCATATCACAAGGGCTCAAAATTTTCTACACCAGACAGAGATAACGATCAGCAGCCTGTAATGAATTGTGCAGAAAAATTTAAAAGTGCTTGGTGGTTTAAAGCTTGTCATGAGAGGTTAGTGGATAAGGTACTTTTTACTTGAGATAAATCATTTTCGATTTTTTTAATTTAGTAATCTCAATGGCTGTTATCGGGATTCAAATTTAAGAGATCCAAAAATAGCTGTTGCCTGTGGCATACATTGGAGAACGTTTCGAGGACAGTGGTATTCTCTAAAATCGGTAGAAGTAATGATACGGCTAAAATGAAAAGCATAACAAATAAAATTTACACGAATTCATATGAAATTGTACAATTTGTTTAAATTTTTGTATACTCGTCTTTGTTTATCGCTATCGCAATAGCATTTAATAATTAATAATTTTGCAATAAGAATTTTCGAAATAGGGTATTCACCTTTCTAAAACGTATGCGATAATGTTATCACAGTTTAGCTCGAACGTAAATGTACAAATTCTATTTAAGGGTATTTTGTTTGCCTCTACGTATTCGCAATTGAGTTCGCAAAATAAGAAATTTCTCGTTTTTTCTATTTTTCTAGGATTACAAGCTCTTTTTTGAGTCCTTATATGGTCTATAAACCTTGCTCATTTTGTGCCATTTTATAAGGAATTTATTTTTAAAATTTATTCTTAAAAATAATAAGGTATTCCTTTTAGGCCCGTTTACAAAGGCAAGCATTCATTGTCGTTGTAATCTATTTACAGATGCAAATACAAAGATTACCATTATATTGTCTATTTTAGACAAAAATAACACCCCTCCCAAATCTGTTTCCCTGACAAACTTTAAACGTTAGTAAAATATTACGGTATTAATTCACATTCCAAATATCGTAAGTCTCTGTTTGATGTAAATTTTGAGCTGGCATTGTCATCGGTCCATATTTCTTTGAGAATGACTTTGGCATGCCATCTGTGTGATGGCTATCAACTTTTTTTATGTGGCTACAACACGTCGGCGCTATGAGCCACATAGTTTATGCAGCATTAAATATTTTGCATGAACGATTTAAGGGCATGGTTGTCACACGCAGATGTTATGTGAACTGGCCATCGAGATCATGCAATTTGACACCGTTTGACTTAATCTGGAGCGGTTTTCCTAATTCGCAAATATATGCGAATAAGTCACAAACTACGGTAATCCTCATAGCCAACAGCGACCATGCCATTGATCAAATTCAGACTGAAAAATTAGTCATGGAGAATTGAATATTTCGAATGCGTAACTTACCGTGAATCCTCGGCGGTTAAGTGTTATATTCCACACATAATGGAATCAATAATCAATAGATCTTTTAAAGATATAAAATATTTTGATGACATCACACACAGACTTTGCTTTATTTAAATTAAAAGAGAAAAAGCAGTTAAAAGAAGACATATCATAAATCATATGATAAAACTACTACTATTCTCGTACAACTGTGTATATTTCTTATGATTTGGTAAGAAAACGTACACTTCTTAATGGTTTAACAGATGTTGACCAACAACTACAACAAAGTAAGTGCGTAAATAATAAATACTCTTTCATTGAGAGCACTACGTGGTTTAAGCAATCAGAACAAAAACAAACTTTGAAGATATAAGAACAACAAAACATTTGCTCTCTTAATACTACGACTGCATATAAACACGAAATTATATGAAAAAAAGAATAGTCAATAAAAGGCAAATGAAAAAATGAAGGCGTAAAAAGAAAATAAAGTAAGAAAATAAAATAAAATAGTACAACAATACCGCAATTCATCAGTTAATTTTAATAAGATTGTGCGAAGAACACTTTCTCTCTCTTCCAATCTTTCCGACAAATATTTTAACGTTTAAAAATATTTAAGAACACGGTATCCAGTTTAACTACTAGTTTAAAAAAAAATTAAACAACAATAAAAAAATGTCTCAGTATTATATAAATGGCAGCAGGGAAGACTCGAATGCAATTAAAGAATTTGAAGATTTAGGTAAATTATTCACACTTTCTTCGTGACATTTTTTAACGGTAATTTTTGTTTTGCACTTTTTTGTCCAAATTAAAGATGCTCCAACACAAGAACTCATTTATGGCTGCGGTGGAAGCACGTAAGAATGCTTACTGTCCCTACAGTAACTTTGCTGTAGGCGCTGCTTTGCGTACAGCTGATGGTTCAATTTATACGGGGTGCAACATTGAAAATGGAGCTATACGGCCGGTATATGTGCTGAGCGTACAGCAGCAGCCAAGGCTATAAGGTGAGTGTCTATAGGCGGTACATCTAATTTAAATATAAATTCGTAAACGATTTATAGGTTACTACTGATGGCAATTTGAATCGATTAAAGTGATTCCCTGATAGACATTTTACAGAAACCACAAGGGTTCGAAGTTTCATTCCATTACCATAACTAAACTTAATTATTAAAAAATCTAGGAATTAGAAATCAATCTCAATAAAGAGAAAATTGTAGTGTATATTTAACCAATTGGAAAGAGAACGTGTTCACAATCTTCGAAAGCCAAAAACATAGAAGAGAAACTCCAGAAGCTATATAAACCATCCTTTGTTCCTTAAGTAACCAACTAAACATTACAACCCTTCAGTCAGAATTACAACCTATCTTCTCACCCTTGTTGTGTGTGTTAAATCTATCCATAAGTGGCAGGACCTACAGTTTTGAAGTCGACTCCTAACGACAAATTTTTGAGAAACTGAGTTTTTGCCAGAAGTCTGCTGAGAGGAAGTCGCCGAAGAAATATTTTTTCATATTTTGTTTTGTTGCAAATGTCTGACCTGGGGCTTGAGCTGTAATCGGTAATGTTGACTGTCCACTGTTTGGAAAGTGCTTATGTGCTATAGATGGAGGTTGAATATGATAAATTCTGTAAATTTTTTTTTCTTTTGAATGTTCGACGACTGTATACGTTTGTAAAGCCTATAATTAATATTTTAACACTCGATGTATTGATAAATTAATGACAACATGTTTGTCCGATTCCAGGTCGATCGAGCTAATTTAAAAATCTCTATGAAAATATTTAATTCCCATTCCACTTCCGTTTATTTTCATAATATTCAATAACCAATGTGTGATTCCCCAATATTAATTTATAATATGTGTGTGTTAGATTAGTATAAAAATATTGTGTCTTATCATACCTGAATGTATTTTATTACCAAATTATTGTCATTTTAATTATATTATTTTTAAATATTAAAGGGAACCATTTTTCGTTACTCATATTTCATTCTTTATTTTATTCTGTATTATTTTGCAGTGAAGGAAAACGTGATTTTGTTGCTTGTGCTGTGGTCGCCCAGCAAGAAGGTGTCTTTACAACGCCATGTGGAGTATGCCGTCAATTTTTAGCGGAATTTGCTGTCAATAAAGATTTTCCACTTTTTGCAACTCGACCATTAAGTCCACCATTTCGTGTTTTGTGCACTTCCATAATGGAATTATTACCAAAAAATTTTACTCTTACACAGTAAAATATATACATACGTATTATGTTAACAGAACTAATATGGATTTACGATTTCAAATTCATACAATTTTATATAAAACCACTATACTATATATCATATTGTATTGTATTTATGGCACATATTTTATAGAAGCTAAACTGGCTAGTAGAAGCAAATGTATACAAGGAGGGTTAATTTATAAAATTATACTTATATTTGACATTAAGATCAAAAATATGAAAAATATGTTATCAATTTTTATATATTTATTAGAGCAAACAAATTAAATCATAATAAATTTTTATCCAAACAAGGCAATATTCTGCATTTCTTTACATTTATATTTTATTATAACACTTTGAATATAAGCAGATAGATTTAACATATAGGTTTATCACTTGAAAGACATTTCTTACTCAAGAGTTTGAACCCGGCCTAAACTGGAAAACCCATACATAGATGTGCTGGTCACCGTAGTGAAAAATAAGAAATGTTCGAAATTCAAATATTTTTAGGTCTATTAAGTAATAAAAAAAGTGGACAGCATTACCAGCGTATTTTATTGAATACGCATAATGCAACGGAAACCACATACGACGATTATATAAAAAATAAAATATCTCCTCAACATTATAAACCTCTTTCATTTCTCTTGTAACTACTCTTTCAGTATTCCAACAAAATGCACTGCATGAATTGGGTCATCTATTGAATTAGTCTCAAAAAATCGCCCTAACGAAACTCTGTAGGGTTCTCAATGTCAGTAAGTACCGCCTAGTGGTACCTTATAAGCACCCAAGTGTTTCTATCTAAAATATAATAAAAATCGGGCAGGTTCCAAGTATGTGTGTATCGAATCATTCTTGTCATCACAGATTCAACGTATCGGGCTTGGAATGATTCCTCTTCCAAACAGTTAGTGTTGTGGTTGGAATTGGTTTTCATCGATAAGAATTCGTCATAACCAATAAGTTCTCCAATAGGAAAAAAAAAATTATTTTTCAGATGTCGAATGAAAGAGAAAATATAGTCAACTGGATGGATTTTTACCACCATATTTTATACTAAAATTTAAGTAACCACTACAACAACACTTGTATTTTATGTTTTTTTTTAAATTTATTTTTTTCACAATTTTCATTTCTTCTTAAAACAGAAATTAAAGTTTTCTTTAAAATATTGTATAATCATTAATAGTATAATTTGTTTTTTTGTATTTTCAATTCTTTCTTTTTTTTATATAAATTAAGAATGAAAAAATTCTAACAAATATAATTGTAAGTAGAGGAGGAGATAATATGAAATCATAATAAAAACACAAATTAATTTATAAACATATTTAAAAAAATAAAAATAAAGTTTTTTTCTTTTTCTTTGTTTCTTTCTTTTTTTTTGATTACTATGATTATAATTATTGTAGTTAATTTTATATTAAATTTATTATTTATAGTATAATTTATAAGAAATTTTTATTATATATTACAACAATGTACTATATACGATAGATATATCATTATGTACTTAAGTATGTATAGATATAATTTTCTGTTTTATAAATATATAATTAATTGTTAGGGGCTACACAACATATACA
>QOCX01007399.1:0-10196 GCA_005959815.1 Sarcophaga bullata
TTAATATTTGCTTCTATTACTGCATCCAAACGTCGATTGTGGGATTGTGTTGTTAAACTCTTGCCTAATTCCTTGTTCCACTGCTCCACTGTGCTAATACTGGTTTTATAAAGCTTACAGGAGAGTTTTTCTCACATATGCCCAATAATGTTAAAATCAGGGTCCTGTGGCAGGGTTTGGAGAAGTTTCGAACTTCGCAACGTCTGAAGTGTGTTTCGAANNAGCTTACGGGACAGTTTTTCTCACATATGTCCAATGATGTTGAAATCAGGGTCCTGTGGCAGGGTTTGGAGAATTTGGAGAATTTAAAATGCCTAAATATTGGAAGGGATCCATTTTACTGTTTACAAGATGAATATACCCTACTCCTGCACTGGAATCACAACCAATACTGCTTGAAGTCAGTATTTGGCTAATGACAAATGTACTGCTTTTTATCTGATCCATGCGGGTTAAATTTACCCTTATAAGAAAAGAATACCTATGTACATAGGTAGTAGCAGGCATTAAGCAGAAGAGAATAAATAAATTCGTATTAATCAACTACACAAATATTTATTGTTTAAGCAGATTTTTAAATTTTCGTCCAATAAAAACACAAATCAGTTTCTGAAAAAGTTTCCATTTTTTCCACTGTAATTCAATATTTTTTCAAAACACGAATAATTTTTCATATCCACATACATATATATAAGTATTCCCTCTTTTACATCCGTAGCAGATGCTTATAGAATACTTTCATGACCGGATTGGTACTCACGAAAATATTTTTACTGCTGCAAAAGTCTACATCCCGGGGATCCATGTCATTTATATCACAATGTTTTTTATAATTTGCGGGAAGACTGAGACTTAGAATATTCTTATCATGTCTACTTTACGCAATTTTTTAGTCACTTGAAACAAGTTTTTTAATTCAGTACAGCGTTGCGAGTAATTTTTTTTGAAAAACTTTTTATTGCTGGGAAATCCTTGTTTTTACAAGAAAAAACTTGTTTTCTACAAAAAGTATCAAAATTTCTAAAGGATACACCGAAAGCCGGTGCTCTCTGTTGGTGTTTCTTTGCTACTTTTGGCAGGGACTAATAAAATACGCAATATTTTATTTATTTCGTGTTATTATTTTGAATTTATTGAATAAAATTTAAATTTGAAATTTGTCGAAATAACTTGTTTTTTAGGAAAAAACTTTAATGAAAACCTGGCAAATGGCAACGCTGATTCAGTATCAGAGTAACAATTTTCTATCTCCTGTCTGTATTGCTGATACAGACAAAGTTGTGACCCCTTTTAGGCATGATCATTAACTGAATCTAAACCATTTATATCAGCAGTAATAATTTATTATATTCCGCAAAACAATCTGACCTGTAGTATTTTCTCTCAGGGACTTTTTTATGTCTAACGTTGTATCTCTACGCTCCAAACAGTTCACAGTCAAACAGTCTTTTTTACCAAATAAGTATTCTTTATTTTGTGTTTTGAAAATAAAACAATAAAAATTTTTAAGGTTAAAATAAGTGGAAAAAAGATAAAATATTTGCAGTCATAAATATATTTCGGTTGATTATTTGCCAATGACGTTTCATCGTTTTTGAAGAAAATGGTCAAATGATGTAGCAAACCCACAAACCTCTTCAAACAATGCATCTTAGAGAGTGCCTGACATTTGGAACTGCCTCTAGTTGATCTTCCCACCTTCTTCCGGCATTATGATTATTCACATAGCCAAATGAGCACCGTCGGTTCTCGCAAATCACTAATTCTGATGGTTGGCAATAGTTGTTCTTTAAAGTCTAGTAGTGCTGGATTTTCAAACCATGCTGAGACTTTTTGTTACTGCTACATGCCGCGAATCTTCTTTTATACTACAATGAAAAATCAAATAGAAAAACTCTTTATTTTGCTATTTATTCGCATCAACGAATTCTATTCATAGCAAACACGAAAGATTTTTTTGTTTCTTCTCTTATTGTATTCTTTTAATTGAAAAAGACAAATTCGAACTCAATGCATCCGTATTTCCAAAGCCGCATTATTTTTTCGCCATTCCAATATTTAATAAGCCCTTTTGGAAAAAATTCACTGAAATTTAAAACATTAATGAATATTGTGCTCGCATTACGCAGCACTTGACTACTTTTATTTTATTACTTAAGTTGCTGTAAAGTTTATCCTTAACGTTCCAAAAGACGTATAAGTTTCCCAAACACACAAGACACCTGTTTTATCGATGACACACAAATCTTAAAGCAATTGTTTGAAATTTCTTAATAATAGGAGGAATAATAGGAGAATTTTAAGCTTGAATAGCTTAACAAAGTTTAAGGTAAAATTGAAACTAAAGAACGAAGAGGGCGAAGAAATAAAAAAGTTTAAAAAACAACATTTGAACAATTTGAGAGAAAAATAAAATAAAAAATTGAAAATTTAAGTTAATTTCAGAGAAGAAATTTACAAGTAATGCGTAACGATGTAATAAGAAAAGACCAAGGGATGATCTAAAAAATTATATAATATAAATAGATGAAAAAGAAAAAAAAAGCGGACTAGAGTAGAACTTAAAAGATAATTAAGCAATGAACGAAGAACCAGAACGGTTATAGCAGTTGCAAGCATCCCTCACAGTCATACTCTGGAAACGCTTTCAGTGGTTTTTATTGCATGCAACTGGTAAAGAGTTCGGTCCTGAGAAAATAAAAATGTATTGCGAAACAAGAAAGTGAAGAAGAAAAGAAAGTTTTACTGAACAATTTTGTCACAATACCAACGTAATAATAGTTCGAATTAAAATTAATGCAGCGATTTCATTAGACTCTTAGATAAGTAATGTGGGAAACAAATGAATGCAAATTGCGGATAAATTTTGTCGCTGTGTCTGAAATACAAAATTGTTGAAATTTCGTAGGAGAGTACTCTAATATGGTAATTTACTTGCAATAAGATTTAATAAACTTCTAAATAATAATGCTTCATAGTTCTATAATCACATGCTTGCAACAGATTAAAATATTATTTGATCATTATAGCCTAATTGGTAACGTGTTGCTATTAAACAAGGACTCGGAATTTAAATATTGTTATTATTTCTTTCAGGTCGTCTAAATCAGAGATCAGCAATTTTCGCTACTCCTAAGTACTCATGAAATTTGTGAGTATGAGGTGAGTCACAGGTATGAAATTTAACTTACTCTGATTCAATAGTACTCACTACAACATTGATTTATAAGTACAAGTTGCAATAATCATGAGTACAGCGTTGATATCGAACATCATACATTCCAAAAATTACGTTTGATTTCATCACCTACTCATTGCAGATTTATAAAATTTTAAAAAAAACTTATAATACTCATAAATGATTGAAAGTGATTCGAATCATTTATTCTTAGTTTTTGTTGGCAACAACAACAACAGAAGAAAAAAGACACACAAGCAAAAAACACAGAGCAGCAAACAGAGCAACACATAACCTTCTAGTGAGTATTGTAGTGTTCATACGCGATTCATACTTATTTGTGATTCTTGTTTATGGTTTTAGTCATGGGCAGTAGAAAATCTAAAACATCATGCGTAGTGTTTAAGTAAGAGTATGATGAGTACTTCAAACATTTTGAATATGAGTGTATGAGTGTGATATTAAAATAAGTATGAAGCGTATAAGTAACAGAAATTATGAAGTATTAATCGAATCTACACATCTTTTTGAGTACTCATTGCTGATCTCTGGGTTCTAAATATCTCGCTTTTCTTTTTGTTTTCGTCCGTCTTCTTGTCTGGCGGCATTAAGCAATAAAATAAAATATTATATCGGGGCTTTCATTAAACGCTTTGTTATCATTTAAATTTTTTGGAATTTTTCGTTATCAATCTCATGTTTGATTGTTATAGGTTTCAAAAGGAAAGTTTTTTGTCACTTATCCAGAAACAGATCACGTCCGTGGTAGATGATTTTTGCAATCAATACGTCATTTTCCACTTTCGTTCAACTTCAATTTCATGGGTCAGTTACCTTTTTGCCTAGGCCCAAGGTCACGGTACAAAAGGCCAGTCAAGTTGTGGGTGTGCGAAAGTATCGGATTTTTGTTGAGCGGATTGGAAATTGCATCCTCATGACAGCGCGATGTATGAATATGTTAGCGGCGATGTATGAATAATGTAAATTCGGACCTCGAATTTATCATGCATATTGCGAATAGTGCACTCGGTAGGACGACTTCGGCGATCGTAAAAATGGGACGCCCATTTTGATAAAAAAAATTAGTGTTATCACGTGTTGAATGGCAAATTTGATTGTTAAGTAATTTTAGCTTCGTCTGGCGGTTTTACATGTCAAATATTCCTATCTAATCACGAAAGTTTACCAAACATCTAAGCAAGTTATTCAATTTTGTATTTCCAAACAACGAGTATATGAAATCAATGCGAGTAGTCACTCTACAAATTCCTTGATATTTTTTAGAAATCTGAATCACAGAGTGTAGTCGTTGTAGTTTAGTAGTAGTCTGTTGTAAGGCCACGGTTCAAACTCCAGGTCAGACATCTCGAACAGAACGGAAAATTAAAAAATATTTCTTAGCGACCTTTCAGCAGATTTCCGGCAAAAAATCTGTCGTTCGGAGATGACTTCAAACTGTATGTCCTGCCACTTGTGTATAAAATTAACACACAATATAAAGTGATGTGAGTTCGTAATCCTGACTGAATTGTTGTAATGACCAATTATGTATGTATGAATCGAAAAGTTGGTTTCTATTCTCTTAAATACTGACTTTGATCTTCGTTTGTCTTTCAAAATCGTTATAGTAGATTAAGAAGAAAATGAAGTTTATTTGCGAACTTTGTACACACATCTCAGTTCGGCAGCGAAAAACGTTCCATAGTCACTGAATATGCAGCTTCAATACGACAAGCAAAAGAAATGTAGATTTTCTTTTGAAATAAATTTTATATGAAACAATAGAATCGTGGAAAATTTAAAAGAAATTACGTATGTATGTATGTGCAATTGAAAAATATATCTTTTAACACTCACTGTAGAAATAGTAAATACGTACTCTAAACACAGTATTTTTGAAATGAAAATTACACACTTGAAAACTCCTGCAGGGATTTCAATACTCAAATTCTTTAAAGAGCGTAAAGTTCTTCTTTAAAGAGAGTAAAGTAAACAGGAAATTCATTTCGTTATAAAATATCCCTCAACAAGGATAACAATCGTGGTTTATGTTTGTGTAAGGAAGAATTGTTGTAACCCCGGTGTAAATTTGCTGCTTTTTGGATTATTAAACTTTCTCCTCTCTTCAATCTAATTTAAATATAATAATTGTTCACAGAAAATTCGTTTTTCATTTGGTTAAGGAAGAGGGAGATGGCTAAAAATTAATCAAATATGCCTGGAAGCTGTGGTTTCGCACGTTCACTGTAGTGAGTTTAGATCACACTTGGCGTGTATAAATTTGTTGCAATATTTGAGTTAAGGCGGGAACTTTCCTGCGGTTGAAATTTTAAATCAAAGATAGTAATATTTATGTAGCTTACATATGTATGTATGTATACTGTCTTATTTATACGATAGTTAAATAATGGATGTACTGTAAATTTAAGGAAATTGTTTGTTTTGTCTGTTTACCTAGATGTAATATTTTGAAGGGTATATTTATAGAACATATATGTATGTTTTGTATATTGTAGATATATTTATTTAAAATAAAATCTTAAAGTTATATAGATTAATTTAATTATATGTAGTAAGTAAATAAGAAAGCAAAAAAGTTGAATTAAATTTAAGTTAGCCTTGCAAATGCAGAATTCTAAAGAAAAGAAAAGCGTTGTTATTGTTGTCTTCAATTACATTACATTGCTTTTCAATTGGATTTTTGGCGAAAAGAGATATGACAAAATGCTTTTCAAACATCTGTTTCCAGTACCTTATGACGTTTATCCTGTATTCGCTGTTAGTTTTAGGAAATTGTAACTTACTGAATAGATAATTTGGTTCCTTTACAGAGATAATCATTGGATATCTCAAATGATTTTCAAGTGACATGTTGTAGATTTTGTAGGACAAATGCGAGATACTACAACATCTATTGTGTCCATAAATCAGTGGTTACATTTTCATAGCACAATTATGCAGAGAGAATTCACACATATTGCTTATGCTCTTTTATTTAGTTGTCGATCAGACTGCGATAAGCACACATAACAGCGGCTGCTATAATAATATTTTTTTCAGGTTTACACTCAAAAAATGTTTTATGTTTAAAAAACTTGTATTAAAATTAAATGTCTTATGTATTCTTAAAAGGCATTTTGATTGTTTTAAAGTCAAGTAAATAATGTAAATGACAAGGAAATAGAATAACATTTTTATGGACATAAAGTAAGATTTTGAAAAAAATAAAAGGTTGGTTGTTATTAGTTAGGTAGGGAAAATTATGAACCGAATTTAGATCCCTGAAAATAAATACATGAAAATATCAAAGATTTATAACTTTGTATATGTTGACGAAATGAAAATCAAAATAGCGTATATTACTAACACTTTTCTATGACTGTAAATAAATAAATTCTCTCAACTTATTTTTTCTCTCTTGCTCACTAATATACAATCAAAAGTTTTTGACAATCCCATGGTTAGTCCAAGAAAGTTTACTATTAAAAATAGTACCTAAGTTCTTGGAACATTTTATCAATTCTATGGGTGAGTCACCAAAGATTAATGGTGATAGTACGTTTAGCAAAAAACCAATTTTTCCAATTATGACAGCCATTGATTTATTCGCATTCAGGCAAAGATCATTTGCAATCCTTCTTCAGTTCCAATAAACAATTGTCGATGTCAGTTTTAAGACAGCTTATGTAGAGTTGGACGTCCTCTGCATACATTTGAATTCCGAAGTGAGTAATGCGAGAAGGTAGGACATTTGAGTATATTATATAGAGCATAGGGTCGATAATAAAACCTTGTTGTACATCTATTCGTACCATACTGCTAAATGATTTTACATCACCATGATGAGCTGCTTTTATAGAGGTACGTAGCTAATAGTTTAATGCTGATGGTGAAAATTTAATGGTATTTTTCAATTTGTGACACAATCAACAGTATCGAAAGCTTTCTTTTTAGCGAACATTGTTGATGTTCATGTCCTATGTGTGTAGAAAGGCGAAGTTGTTCGAACTCCGGGTGATATGGGAAAATTGAATTTTTTTTCTAACAACACAATGCGATAAAATCCAAAACATAATGGTATATGAAAGAATTTTATAGGAATTGGCTTTAAAAAGCACTCTGAAGTCTCATGCGTACTATTTATGCTTACATTGTCATAAAAAACTTTTTTCAATTCTTGAGTAACTACTTCTGTAGCTGTTGATAGGCATATACTTTTCGATTGGTAATACTGTAGCACAAATATGTGAAGTACGTGTAAACAATAAAAAAGAAAAAACGTACATTTGTTTGCTAGTAGTTATAGAACTACCTTGGCAAGACTTACTTTCCCTTAACAAGTATAATACGATAAATACAATGGAATAAAACCTCGAGATCAGCATTCCATAATAAAAGATTATTTTTTATATAATCCGATATACATACATACGTACAGCACTCAGTATTTTTTTTTAATATTCCAACCAAAAGTTTAGGTATAAAGTTCATCCAACTTCCCCAAAAACGATTGTGACTGCAATTCAGCCCATATTTTTCTTATACGTGGAAAAATTCTTGTACTTTGAGGACTCATTACACTGGCTGTCTTTCCTAACATTGATGACAGCTTTTGACCAACATTGCGCTTAATTGGTCTGTTAGCCTCTCTATGTGATGACTTGGACCAACTTTCCTAACATCGATTGATTGACTTTGTTTTATTAATTATAAATAATGGTGCTTACCAATATTAAATTTGTCCATTTCAGTTTAGGTCTCAGCGCCAATAAGGCATTAATCGACGACAAGTTGGCAATAATATACTATCACATATATTATCTACTCCTAATGATACAAATATGTATGATATGAAACGAAAAAGGGTTAGTTAAAGTTAATATACTAAACATCGAGACGTTACATAAGAAGCATTTGAGTTAAAAAGCCACATAAGTAATGGCTTTTTTTTTTTTTTTTTTTTTTTTTTTTTTTTTTTTTTTTGCACAATGATTTAAACGTAGATATTTGCTAGTGGATTTAAATTGGGTGGTAATCAATTATAGCATATTATTACCGAACATAATCAATACGCCTGCTTAGTTCTTTCCCAAGCCGTGCATCACTGAGGAACACTAAGGTTTGCATATTTCGAGTGTTGTAATGTACTAGTAACTTCGGCCAAAATGTTATTGTCCTGCTGACCTGTGCCTTTGAACACTTTTTAAATAACAAATATCAAGAGCTGAGAGTTGTGCAAACTATAAATAGGGCCAAAATAGTTCTAGCAAAGCATTCCCTATATAGCTGAAATTGTTTGTATGTGTTCTCCAGTAAATTGGTAAGTGACAATGTTTTGACAATCTTTATTTTGATAACGAATTGTAATGATTTTTGATGAATATTGCTTGCTCGTTAATAAGCTTAATAATTTAAATGCGGATGTATGCAAACGCATTATTAATCATTAGCTTACCTTTCCACACCTCAGCTTATTTTTAAAGCTTATATAATGCAGTAGGCGCTATAGCCTGGAGCCCATCATTGTGTTTTTTGCTTCACAACTCCATTGATGTGAAGATCCCAGCACTAAGTTACTCTGTAATGTAATTCTTAAATATTTAACTGAGTGTGTTTCGCCAATAGATGTCCATCGACATAAACAGAAAAGTTATTATTGCATACTAACGCATGTGGTCGAATGCGAATAATTTGGTCTTATCAGAAATTTAATAATAAACCATTTAAACGAGTAAATTCCAAATATAAGACGCACCTTTTCAATATGTGTTTTTAGAATAAGACCATGTTAAATGGGTAGAACAAACATAATACCAGTTGACCCCGTGAGATTCAAATTTCCCAAGTCATTCAAGAAATTGAAAACAATAAAGGACCTAGTACACTGCCCCTGATGATAACACCATATTCAATCAAGTACTAAGAGAGCTTTTTGCAGTGTCCAATTTGTACATACTGTTTTCCTATTAATGAAATAAATTTCCGGACAATAAAAGTTCACGTCCTCCGGTAGCACCGTAATTTTTGCAGTTTTTTGAAGCATTATTTCATGATCAACTAAGATCAAATGCCTTTGAAAGGTCATAAAAAATACCCGCTTACTCCAAACTGTTTCCTTCACAAGCCCATTGCAAACATATCTCACCACATTCAAGACAGCGTCTTTGAGTACTTAGCCTCTTCTAAATCCAAATTGGTAATTTGGTATTAAAAGGTCATTGTCCTCCACATAACCGAAGAGCCTTATTATACAGAAAAGTTTCTCCAAAAAATTTTATCCAAAGTAGAAAGCACAGCATTAGGCCTAATATTTTCCAAAGTAGATGGCTGAGCAGTTTTTCGGAATGGGCAATAATTCCTATGAATCTTTAAGATATCAGGGTATTGTGAGGTGGTAATCATTGTATTGAAGATCTCAACCATTGATACTGATATTTCATCAAAAAATTCTTTACAAACTTTATAGATAATGGTTATCAAATCCTGGAGATTTATTTATCATCCATATTACACATAATATATGTTAAAAATCACATTAATGATATTAAAATTCTGTTTGAGTTCCCTAACTACAGAAAATAAAATAATTATTTAACCAATCCACTTTGATCCGATTATCTGCAATAATCCTATCCTTTTGAATCATCTAAGTTTTGACACGACTAGTTTCCTGATCGACCAAGTATATTGTTGATAAATTTTTTTTTTTTCCAACACCTTTTTTGGATCATTCCAGCCTTATACAACAATCAGCATAATAATTTCCTACATATTCTAACAGCCACTTTATAACCTATTTAATCTACTCAAAACCTATTTCAATGTTCCCATTATTCCTCGATCTACGTCTTTTCCTCAATAGTCTAATGTTTAAATGGTATTAACTTCTGAAGAATTTCCATCCAATCCATGGAGTTAATTCAAACTGCAACGGCCTACGCAACTTCCATTACAGTTGTGTCAAAATATGGCCCAAAGAAGTTTTCTCTTCCTCTTTCTTTGTGTAACGTTCCGTGGA
>QOCX01007400.1:0-10067 GCA_005959815.1 Sarcophaga bullata
AAGTGGCAAGAAGCAAGAAGAGAATAAAAAAACAAAAACGAAATTACATGCAATGGTACATTAAAATAATACAGGCTCTTGGAAGTTTGTTTTTCTTTATCTCGTAACATAACTTAATGTATTCTTAATTAGCATGCTTACCATAATGTTGAAGTATTAAGTTTAAAATGGGGAAGACAATTCATCCATCAGGCAAATGCACACAATAAATGTGAAATTAATTTCAACAAATTACAACGATTTTAAGATTTTTTCCCCCCTATTTTTTTTTGCCGTTTTTCTTGCCATTTCTTTGTACACAACAGACTGACGCTTAAGGCTAAAGTTAATATAAGAAGCTCAAAACCCTGTTCACCTATAAATACCATGTAATATTCTCTGGCATTGTTCTTGCTGGAGGCTAAGTAAAGTTGAGAGTTTTTCGCACAAATTGATGATTTAAACTTGGTAAATAAAAGTGCGAGTGTATTTTACAAGACCTTTTGCTATTCGTTGCTATTGATACGATAATTAAAACGTAGAGTAACTCTTTAAATATGTTGTTTTATTTCAAGATGGCACAGGGGAGGTATATAGAGTATATACTAAAGTATATACCGAATTACCTCTTATGTATGAGTATAGAGGGAATCTTTTTTTGACGTTTGTAATTTTTTTTAAGACATTGTATCAAATAGTGATGCCAATCAAGATTGATTTTGAAAAATCACAGGACAGGGGATTTTGAAATAACAAAATCGGAATTCGAGATTTTACGATAGGATCCCCTAGTTTCAAATCAATTTCCTAGGACACTGTTGACTTAAAGCCACTATCTATTAATAAATCTGCTATCTGTTTATCCTGGATTTGTACATCTCCTGTCACATTCCACTATAAATATGCAAAACTAAACCCGCACTAATCTTCACAAACATTTTTTTCAAGTGGATGCCCCTAGTAGTTTATTCGGCTGTATGTTGGGAACTAAGTACATATATACTGTTACGAAAATGGAAATGGTGTAATATCGTTTTAACAAACAACGAACTTGTTTGCTTGGCTAACAAATAAACAAAAATAAAAACCAACATCAGTATGTATAAAAAAGGCATAAATGAACAAAGTAAACTACATACACTAACAATAAACATGTAAGCATGCAACATGTTTATAATCATAGAATTCTCGAGAAGGCGAATCCTCGAAATTGACTGTTTACGGCGCTATATAAAAGGCAAAGCAAAGCATACGGAGTCAGAATAGAAGTTCAGTCAGTCTTGTGTGAAGACACGTTGAGTGTGAAGAAAGCAATCGTGGTTTTACGATCTCCGTTACAAAGATCTACAGAACAATTGTGTAGTAATTGTTATTGTTTATCGCAAAAGGGCATAAACAAAGGAATAACAAATAAAGCAATTGTTGTTGTTAGAATAAGTTGTAAATGGTTGCACACAAAATTGTGCGAATAATAAAGAATTTCATTAAAACTGAACACAATTTTTTTTATTTTTATTTTCAATCTACGAACTTATATTTCAAACGTTTTTAAAAGGTTAAATGGAGCAATACAAACATACATATTTGGTCACTACAATCCTTCAGTCAATACGAAATCTTCTCTCATACCATATGTTATGTTGTATGTATTCATTTTGTACATAAATGACGGGACCAACAGCTTAAAGTCGATTCCGACCGACAAATTTTTTTGGAGAAACCTTTCCATAGCAATTTTTTTTACTTACAGAGTTTTTGCTACGTAGACTATAACTATTTGACCCGATCCTTTGGAAATCGTCGAATATTAATTTTAAAATTTAAAACACTCACACAAGTTTTTGTTGTGCTTTACTGAAATCTTATTCAATGTTATCTTATCCAAACCTCCAGTTTACGTTTACGCGTTAATGTAAATTTATGTAAACGGATGCTGTTTTAACATTTTCACACCTTTCTTTCTCACCAATCCGATACTCTTTCCAACATGGAAATTATGCAGTGAATTTGAACTGAACATTTTTGTTTGTAAAATAGAAAATAAAACATAAAAAAGAGAGCGGCTTATAGTTATTTAGCTCAACATATATTTCGTGTATATAATCTTATTTGGAATTGAATTTTTAATTGTTGGAAGAATTTTTTTTTATTTTACTTTAGACTGCCAAGTAGTGCACTATGACAGAGAATATGTTCTACAAACTCCTTTTCTTCCACATGGTTACAGCTTCTACGAAACTATTTATGAGGTATTTTCAATCTCTGGCGACTGTTATAAGACATTTAAGACAGCTTATGAGTAGATCTGATGTAACGAAAGACGTTTGCTTGATATCTACACAAGCGGATGCACTATTCCATCTTTCTTCTTCGAATAATTTTGCTTGAAATGAAATCACTTTTTTGCTACTTTCCAGAGATAGAATTCGTTCGTTTCATCTGTTGTAGCAATTACAGCTAGCGTTCTCAAAGCTGAGTGCCGAGGTGTGCTGTGTTACTTTTCTTATTAAGTATTCTGACAATAAACTTCCTTATAACCTGCCTGACTACTGCAATATTTTCCAGTTTTCTTTCTGTTCTCCACTACCGTATTGATCTAAAGAAGAGATTAAAACTTTATGAAGTTAAGTGTTCATTTCTTATTTATGCAAGCAAAATAAACTTGCATTCTCACACACAGTAAGTGTGACGAAGAGTGAATTTTATACTTAAATGCTCAGGGCATTTATAAATCATCGTTTACTGCTTTAGAGTAGTCTGAACTGCTTGGTATTATTGCAACTGTCTGCTGTCAATAGTTCAACTCTTGGTATCAAGTTTTCTGTGTTGGGACATAATTATTATAAGTATTGCCTAAAGGGTCATTCCATACCTTAACTATCATCTGAAATAGAATTGCTTACAAGCATTTCCAACTTTTTGCGTCAAGGACGTTCCAGCAAATTAGTACGAGCATGGGCAGAGCCTTTTCCTTCTGAAGTCTTGCCTAAGTGTTATCCACAGCATGGTTATCATTTTAATAATGTTACACTTGATGCTTAGATGTTAATATCAAACTCTTTGAAGGTTTTATCTAACCTTTGCCAGTTGTTGTATGAATTTTTACTTGCCGGTAGTTGAAGAAGCTAACGAAACCTTTGTTCATAACTCGCCTAAACCTTATTTGCTGCCTTACTTACTTACTTACAAGCCTTTAGTCAAGATTCTATTATTCACTAGCCATAAGAAATATAAGGCTCCGCCCATGAAAAATGCAGAGTAGCATTCTAAGGCCCAGTGTACCCAATATTTAGTAGGATATCCCTTAAGTTCAAGCACTCGATTTAAATCATTTGGCATTGAATATACCAGATTTGTTCAGGGTTTTCTTTTGATAATTGCCGGCATGCCCTCATGAGCAAATTTTTCAATTGATTTTTGCCTAAAGTATAGCAGCTACGTAACCGTACTCTCCTGGAGTAATATGGGGACTTTGGCAAGAGTATTAAGCTTTTGGGAGGCTTTGGTAGGCAAATCACATCTTCACATTAGCAGCAGTATGATTGGGTTCACTGACTTGTTAGAAGTAATAACCACAAGGAATTCTTAATTCTTTTGAACTTTTGGATGGATTTGTTCTTTAGAAAGTTTCAATACTCTCTCTGTCTCTTATTCATTATTTGCTCAATAAATTCCAAATTTCTCACATGCCTACAATATTGTGCTACCGAGGCCTTGCTTAACTATTTCACGCAATTTCTTTGGATGGAGTCCCGTTTATTTATCTTCTTCCATACTCCAGTTTTTTTTAGGCGAGTCAAAATATATTACTTTTACTCGTATGAATGTACTTTACTGCGAAGGACAAAGAATTGAAGAGCTCGATCTGTAGAAACGGTTAAGAAAGGTGGTGGCAGTACAAAGCTATGTTAGCCGAACGTTTACGAAATGTGTATTCACTTACTAGCAATGACAATAGTTATCCAACTGTAACGAAATGTCATTTGATATTTTTCATATTCAATGTATACACGCATGTACGTTCCCTTACGTTCCATGAATGTTCAACAATTCCGCGAATCAAGCCAATACGATGCTCATATATCTCATACTTGTAAATGTGGGCCAAAACATACCCAAAAAAAAAAACTCCATGACAGACAATACATTCTGAAGTAGAGTATTTTTTGTTTATTTAAAAGAAAAAGGTCAAAGGTTAAACCATACTGTCTGGCAAAAAAAAAAAAAAAAAACATTCTCAAATTGGCATCTTTGCATCAATTACGTATTTTATTATGGCAATGACCTAAAATTTTAAAATTTATTTAACTTCTTAAAGGCCAAAGGTCACAATACCGACCAAGTTATAACGCCTCTCAACTTAATCAATGGCTCAATAAAAACTGTGCATTCATTCGCAATAATCAAATGATTGTCTTCGTATAACCGAATGATGATACATTTTTATTGTTATTGTTTGTCTGTCGATTTTATTCATAAATCTGTAAGCAATAAAAGAAAATTCAAACATTTCTGGTCTTTAGTTTTTATATTCTTACGTGGTCTACATGCAAATCAACAAAGGATCGAAAGAAAAACTGCATAAAATTCCATAAAATCTACGCATAATAAATATTTGAACAATGAATGAAGAAATGTAAGAATGAATGAAAGAATAAATAAATCATGATTTATTGATGATAAACTTTTACGGAATATTTATTTTTAAACTTTACTTTAATAATTTGAACACAATTAGAGAAGGAGAGGGAGAGAGCCAGAGAGGGAGAGTGAGAGAGACATGGTCGTTTACATTACCGACAGAATTCATCATAACAATTGTCCCTTTGAGATGCCTTCCTTCTTTTTTTTTAATATTTTTCAATTTTTGTCGTCAGCCAGTTCGTCAGATAGTCAGTCAGTCAGTCAGTCAGTCAGTATATAAATTCTAGTAATTTTGCTTTACTTCTTCGCATACAAACATTTTCTATCTCCACTTCTATACCCTGATCATATATTTCTGAGGCCTCTAAATTGGAAATTATGCAGCTTTCTTTAATATTGTAGTATCCCTTTAGAACCGTTAGACCTTTAGACCTCTTTAGACCTCCAGAAATAATAGCTTTAGTTTTATTACACCAAAGTTAAGGTGGCATAGCTAGTACGATTAAAGTAACTCTGATGTAAACCATTGCTCCATACTTAGTTGGTCACAACAACCCCTTTTAATCAGCACTTGGACCTAGTTTCCCATAATCAACGATAACGTGTGTCTTAATTTTATCCATATTTAGCGGAACCAACAGATTTCCATCGTCTGCGAACTACAGATATGAAAACGAGTTTCGGAGTTTTTTGTCAAAAGATTGCTCAGAGAAAATTATCAAATTTAGTTGAGGCATGGGCTCTCGTCTAATATGCCGATACACAAGACTAGGACGACTTCAGTACAAAATAAAAGATTCTTAACTTTAAAGAATCCATGTTAATATTGTGTAACTTTTCAAAACGTCTGTAAGTCACAAGATCTTAGAGAAAGTGTTGAGCCTTTCAGCTCTACTTGGCCACGTATACACTTAGGATAACTTCAGGTGATATTGGTGTGTTTACCTAAAAGCTTCATCATGCTAATATCTTGGCTTTAAGTCTGTGTATTACAGGAAAATCAGAAAATGCATTGAAAAATGTAAACTCCACCTTGTGTCTTGAATGCACCATTCAGATACATTATAGTGATCGATCGTGATTGAAACGAAGTATGGAAAATATATCATTGGCGACTTAATCTCCAGCATATTATTGGCAAAAATTCTGAGAGTATTTAAAATTGCCATGAAAATATTTCTCACCAATCTCCCTTTCGAAGTCGACTTCAAACCGTAGATCCCACTACTCAAATATAAAACTCTACTCACACACAATATAGGCAGAATAAAAAGTTTGGTCATAATCCTGACTGAAAGGATTTCTTTGGGTTAATGGATGCTCGAAGTCGGCCTTTTTCTTTCTTGTTAATGATATGGCTGCTCAATGCAGGCTTGCTGTTCTTTTTCCTAATATCTGCAATTGGTTGGTTTTCTTACATCAAAGGCTACTCGATAGATGATCGATGGTTGCTTTCTATTCTTGTTAAGATTATCTGCTATTGGTTGGTTTGTTTTTTAGATTAATGGCTGCTCGATAGCGGCCTATTATTTCTATCTACTATTGGTTGTTTTTTTTAGATTAATGGCTGCTCGATAGAGGATCGTTGCCAGATTGTAATTTTTATTAAGATTACCTACTATTGGTTGGTTTGTTTTTTAGATTAATAGCTGCTCGATATAGGATCGATTCCAGATTGTAATTTTTATTAAGATTACCTACTATTGGTTGGTTTTCTTTAGATCAATGACTGCTCAATAGCTGATCGATGGCTGCTTTCTATTCTTGTTAAGATTATCTACTATTGGTCGTTTTGTTTTTTAGATTAATGGCAGCTCGATAGCGGCTTATTATTTGTATCTACTATTGGTTGTTTTTTTTAGATTAATGGCTGCTCGACAGAGGATCGATGCCAGATTGTAAGTTTCATTAAGATTTCCTACTATTGGTTGGTTTGTTTTTTAGATTAATGGCTGCTCGATAGCGGCTTATTATTTCTATCTCTATTGGTTGTTTTCTTTAGATTAATGGCTGCTCAATAGAGGATCGATGCCAGTTGTAATTTTTATTAAGATTACCTACTATTCGTTGGCTTCTTTTTTAGATTAATAGCTGCTCGATAGAGGATCGACTCCAGATTGCAATTTTTATTAAGATTACCTACTATTGGTCGTTTTGTTTTTTAGATTAATGGATGCTCGATAGCGGCTTATTACTTCTATCTACTATTGGTTGGTTTTTTTTTAGTGGCTGCTAGATAGCTGATCGATGGCTGCTTTTTATTCTTGTTAAGATTATCTACTATTGGTTGGTTTTTTTTTTTAGATTAATGGCAGCTCGATAGAGGATCGATGCCAAATTGTAATTTTTATTAAGATTACCTACTATTGGTTGGTTTTCTTTAGATTAATGGCTGCTCAATAGCTGATCGACATCTGCTTACTATTCTTGTCAAGATTATCTACTATTGGTCGTTTTGTTTTTTAGATTAATGGATGCTCGATAGCGGCTTATTATTTCTATCTACTATTGGTTGTTCTCTTTTAGATTAATGTCTGCTCGATAGAGGATCGATGCCAGATTGTAATTTTTATTAAGATTACCTACTATTGGTTGGTTTGTTTTTTAGATTAATGGCTGCTCGATAGCGGCTTATTATTTCAATCTACTATTGGTTGTTTTCTTTAGATTAATGGCTGCTCGATAGAGGATCGATGCCAGATCGTAATTTTTATTAAGATTACCTACTATTGGTTGGTTTGTATTTTAGATTAATGGCTGCTCGATAGAGGATCGATGCCAGATTGTAATTTTTATTAAGATTACCTACATTCGTTGGCTTCTTTTTAGATTAATGGCTGCTCCGGAAAGCTGATCGATGGCGCTTCCTATCTTGTTAAGATTATCCTACATTGTTGGTTTGTTTTTTAGATAAACTGGTGCTCGATAGCGACTTATTATTTCCTAATTACTATTGGTTGTTTCCTTTAAGATTAATGGCTTGCTCAATAGCCTTAATCGATGGCTGCTTTCATTCTTGTTAAGTATTATTTAGCAATATTATTTCTATTTACTATTGGTAGGTTTTTTAAGATTAATGGCACTGCATCAATAGCTGATCGAAATGCTGCTTTCTTATTCTTGTTACGATTATCTACTATTGGTTGGTTTGTTTTATTAGATTAGTGGCTGCTCGAAAGCTGATCGATGGCTGCTTTCTATTTCTTGTTATCGATTATCTACTATATGGTTGGTTTGGTTTTTTAGATTAATAGGCTGCTCCAATAAGCTGATCGATGGCTGGCTTTCTGTTCCTTGTTACGAATTACCTACTATTGGTTGGTTTGTTTATAGATTAATGGCTTGCTCGAAATCGGATCTAACGGCTGCTCTTTATATTCCTATTTAAGATTATTGGCTTGGTTTTTTTTAGGTCAGTGGCTGCCGTCAATAACGATCGATCGCTGCATTCTATTCTTGTTAAGATTATCTTACTATTGGTTGGTTTTGTTTTTTAGATTAATGGCTGCTCCAATAGCTGCATCGATGGCTGCTTTTCTTAATTCTTGGTTAAGATTATCTACTATTGCGTTGGTTTGTTTTTAGATTAATCGGCTGCTCAATAGTCTGATCGGATGGCTGCTTTCCTATTCTTGTTAAATAACTACTATCTGGTTGGTTTTTTTCTTTAGATTAATGGCCTGCTGCAAA
Source organism: Sarcophaga bullata (assembly GCA_005959815.1). Taxonomy (NCBI): domain Eukaryota; kingdom Metazoa; phylum Arthropoda; class Insecta; order Diptera; family Sarcophagidae; genus Sarcophaga; species Sarcophaga bullata. The sequence goes on from QOCX01007400.1 coordinate 8,314, forward strand.
AGCTGATATCGATGGCTGGCTTTCTATTCTTGTTATGATTTATCTGCTATTGGTTGATTTTTTTTAGATTAATGGCTGGCTCGATAGCGTAATCGATGGGCTGCTTTCTAATTCTTGTTAAGATTATTTACTATTGGGTTGGTTATTTCTTAATAATTAATGGCTGCTCGATAGCGCTTATTAGTTCATATTTACTATTGGTGAGGTTTTTTAGATTAATGGTTGCTCAATAGCTAATCTGATGGCTGTTTTCTATTCCTTGTTAAGATTATTTACCTATTGGGTTGGTTTATTTCTTAAATTTAATGCTGCTCGAATAGCGGCTTATTATTTCTATCCTACCTATTGGTTGTTTTCTTTAAGATTAATGGCTGCTCATTAGAGGATCGACTGCCAGAATTGTAATTTTTATTAAGTATTACCTACTATTCGTTGGCTTCTTTTTTTAAAAGATTAATGGCCTTGCTCGAAAGGCGTGATCGATGGCTGCTTTCCTATTCTTGTTAAGAATTATCTAACTCATTGGTTGGTTTGTTTTTTAGATAAATGGTTGCTCGATAGCGACTTATTATTCTAATTACTATTGTGTTGTTTTCTTTAGATTATATGGCTGCTCAATAGCTAATCGATGCTGCTTTCTATTCTTGTTAAGATTATTTACAATTTATTTCTATTTACTATTGGTAGGTTTTTTAAGATTAATGGCTGGCTCATATAGCTGATCGTATGGCTGCCTTTCTATTCTTGTTAGCGATTATCTACTATTGGTTGGTTTTGTTTTTAGATTAGTGGCTGCCTCGAAAGCTGATCGATGGCTGCTTTCTATTCTTGTTACGATTATCTACTATTGGTGGTTTTGTTTTTTAGATTAATGGCTGCTCCAATAGCTTGATCGATGGCTGCTTTTCATTCTTGTTACGAATTACCATACTCAATTGTTGGTTTGTTTATTAGATTTAATGGGCTGCTCGACAATCGGTCTAAGGCTGCTTTATATTCCTATTAAGTTATCTGGTGGTTTTTTTTTAGGTCAAATGGCTGATCAATAAACTGATCGATGCGCTGCTTTCTAATTCTTGTTGTTACGATTATCTATCTATTGGTTGGTTTGTTTTTTTAGATTAATGGCTGCTCAATAGCTGATCGATGGCTGCTTTCTATTCTTGTTAACGATTAATCCTACTATTGGTTGGTTTTTTTCTTTAGATTAATGGCTGCTCCAAAAGCTGATCGATGGCTGCTTTCCTATTCTTGTTAATGTTATTCATGCTATTGGTAAGGTTTTTTAGCGGATCGATGGCTGTTTTCTATTCTTTTGTTCAGATTATCTGCTACTATTGTTGGTTTTTTTAAGAATTAAATGGCTCCTCGATAACGGATCTAAGGCTACTTTATATCTCTAATAAGCATTATCTGCTGCTTCCAATTCTTGTTAAGATACCTACCTATTGGTTGTTTTTTTTAGATTAATGGCCTGTTCAATAGCGATCGATGGCTGCTTTCCACTCTTGTTAAGATTATCATCTACTTTGTTGGTTTGTTCTTAGAATTAATGGCTGCTCAATAGCAATGATCGATGGCTCCTTTATATTCCTCTAAGATTATCTGCTATTGTTGGTTTGTTCTTAGATTAATGGCTGGCTCAATAACTGATCGATCGCTGCTTCTATTCTTGTTAAGATTATCTACTATTGTTGGTTTTTTTTTAGATTAATGGCTGCTCGATAGCGGATCGATGGCTGCTTCCTATTCTT
>QOCX01007402.1:0-10193 GCA_005959815.1 Sarcophaga bullata
GTACAATACGTATGGCTCGCTTTTCTATGGTTACTGTGTGAAAATCTTTCCAGGGAAAGTATTGCCACGGCCATTTTCGGCTGTTACAACCATGCCATTAATGGCTAGACCTAAATTTATGTCATTGCCTAAATTTTTCTTTGCTGAAAACGCTCTTCTCCGTAGCCTTCCTGTTGCTGGCAACATTGTATGTACATTTCTTCCGCCTGTGACGTTGTAAGATGTTGTATGCCCGAATGTTGTTGTAATTACTTCGATTATCAAACTGTCCAAAAGACTATCATCGTTGACCAAACCTGTTTCAAAGGGCAAAAAAAAATTTCAATTAATATTTGACGATTTGGACCACAACTACTTAAAATTTATGTTACACCACTTGTGCACTGTTCTTGAAAAAGATCACTGATCTAGGGGGTAGACGAAATTTTCTTTCTAATATTTAAAGGAAGTTTTCGAATTGAATGGAGGTGTTATAACACAGTGGATATTAAAAAAATGTACTGAACGCAGACTGCGTATCTGAATGAGCTCGACTTAAATAACATCTCGAGTGGATAATAAGCGTGATGAAGCTCACTATTTAAGACTAAGCCCTGTAGATGTGTTGCTTACCAGTGAAAGTATGTAGAGATCGTTGAAGTACGCGAATAGAATTGGAAAATTTTAGAAATCGCTTTAGAAGCGAAAGATAATCTATATTTTTCTGCTGAATAAGTTCAATATCTTGAATACATGGACTGACAGTAATGCACCCATTATACCCCAAGAAAGTTTGTACATCAAGTCTAATATTGTCTAAGAATTCCAGGCGCATCTGAAGAAGATATCAAGACATTAGACTGTTATACTCGCAATCACATTTGTCCTTGGGCACGGGGACATTGAAGTTGACAACAAAACCGAAATACTTGCAAAGGCTGGTGCAACAAAATTTTTAATTAAATTCATATGCGAGATTGGCATTGCGCTGAAATTCGGCAAACAAACTTTATTAATTTTCAAAAGGAAAATGGGATAATAAATTCACTTATAGGGAGAAGAGATAGATTTGGACCGATATTGTTATAAGGTGTGGTTCAAAATGATAAGGTCACCTTAATATTTGCTCAATTCATCTAAACTATAAAATGTTATGTATGGTTACCTTATTCAAAAAAATTTTACGTTCAAATAAGTGAAGTGAATTGAAGATCAAATTTCCCTTGAACCAGACTGGAGTTTATCTTAGAAATCTCATAGCAATTATGGCATGTCACTTGCTTCTGGATGCACATGTTCAGAGACTGAGCATAACAACTTCTGCAAAAGCTGTAAAAGGAAGAAGAGGAGACCTAATTGTCTGGCACTTGGAAATCTGAAATGAGGAATTCTTGAGCACCAAGTGTTTGTTGACAGTATGTGTATAGACTAAGACGATTAGGATAGAGTCTACACCTTCACAAAACTATCAGAATGACCTATCTAGGCCCAGCCTAGAGTTATAATTGTAATGTTAATGTTACAACGAGAACATGGACGCAAGTAAGCCATATTTTTCTAGGCGGCTATAAATTTAACCTTAATCTAGGTAGGTAGGTGTTTAAATGGGTTGAAGAGGAAACAAACTAAAGCTAGACTTGTAGTCTTATTATTTGCCAACCACTTAAGCTAACTAGTTTTTCCATGAATGAACGGAAGCTCATTATTCCCCGATTAAGGTTTTGCTCGTATAGAGCATCTTCCTTGCCTCTCGTATATCTGAGGTCCATGAAATTCACTCTTTTTAGTTATTCATGGGCGTAAGTCATCGACAATACAGGGTTTTTTACGTTAAAAATAATTAAATATCGTGTGTATTATGGGGTTTATAAGTCGCCGTAGTCTAGTGGGTAGTGTGTTGGCTTATTAGACGAAAGGCCAGGGTTCGAATTCCCGGTCAGACATCAAAAAAAATATGAAAAATATTTCTTCGGCGGCTTCTTCAGCAGATTCTTGTACATGGCAAAAACCTCTGAGAGTAAATAAAAATTGCATGTATATCTCAAAATCTGTCATTCGTAGTGCGACTTACAACATAAGTGGTGTGAGAAGCTTGGCCGTAATCCTGACTGAAGGGTTGTAATGGCCAATTATGTATGTATTTTATGGGGGTTTTGGTTTCTATTTTCTTATTTTACGAAGGGATTAGTAAGAATCCAACTGGCAAGTAAAAATAGCAACAAATAGGGTGTCATGGACTTAATTTGTTGTGATTTCTCTGAATGTTTCAAAATTATTAAAATACTTGGCTGCTTAAAAAGACCAGTTTTAAAGACAAAAATGCAGAAAAGTTATCAGCATTTATTAGCTTAAAAAAAATTGCTAATAATTGATAGGAATTGCTTGTTGAACAAGTTCTCAGAATATCTATTTATTTTAATAAAAATAATAACATACACTTAAAATTAAACCTACGTCATAAATATATGACTTCTATATCTAGACAGCCAATCACTTTGGAACATATGTATACGAATTGAATTTGACTCATATTTTAAGCTTATTTTGACGTCATTTCAAATAGTAACGAAAGATTAAAAAAAATTTATTGTGTGAATAAATTAAACAAGAAAAAGTTAACATGCCTTATCAATTAAATATTCACAAATTATAATGTTTAATTAATAAAAAATCAATTAATTAATTTATTATTAAACAATATACTTACCCTGTAAGTTTTTTGGCAATACCAGGGATTTCTTTAAATAATCTTTCGTTTGTTTATCACTCTGATAGCTATCGTATTCCGCTTGCCGACAATATAATGCCAACAGTATGGCTGTACGTATATCGCAGGCAATTTTACCCTCATTTATATCACTTTTAAGCTGCAGGAAATAATAGTAACGTGTCACCTCATCGCTTAAATGCCGCACACCCGTTGTTACATAGTGACGCACTCGTAAGAAGATTTTTGTACCTGCAGCATACTTTTCCAATTGACGACTTAGCGAACGTTCCAAGTCAACCCATTTCATTTCATCTTCTTTGCCTTTGACCATATAACGTAAGCCGAAAAATTCTGGCTGTTGAATTAGCAGGCGTTGGCAGACATTGTCGAGACATTCTTGGCCTTTACTTTCGGAGCTGATGGTACAGTCAACGGTTGTGGTGGTGTCTGTAAGGAGAATTTAAAGAATATTTTTTTTTAAATAAAATTTAATTTTTATTTATAAAATTATAAAGACTTCTTAAGAAAAAAAAATGCAAATTATTATGTATGATGATGTATGTATGTATGTATGTATATGTATTGTGATGTGATATATTTGCCCCGCATATCAAATGCAAATTTTTTTTTTTTAATAAAAAAGATAAATTGAAATTCGGAATATTTATTGTTAGTTTATTTGATTGAAAAATTATCATAACTTATTACATAACAGTTTCAATCACAAGGTGCTCTATGTATACCGTTGCTTTTTAAAGATATTGAAATGATTTGCTCTGTTTCGACTCTAAAACAGTCCAATGACATCATGGAAAAAATTGACCGGCACATTAGTGGTCATCAATTATTTGAAAACAGCTGGATACACAAACATGTTCACTGTTTGGGTTTCCCAAAACCAGTAAATAGCGAAAGAGGCAGAAGTTAGGTTTGGTTAGCGGGTAGCTTGCCTCCACATTATGGGAAGGTTTTGGAAATTACTGTTGCACACACTAATATTGAATCGAAGAGGACCACAAAATCAAGGAGCTTGTGAAATCCATAAGAGCGAGACTGTTAATAAGAAGCGTAGTTGCTAGAAAACTGGGCTTTCAGCACCAAGCAGTTATTGACCATATAAAGAATTCGGAATACACAAAAAAGCTTGAAGTTTGGGTTCTATATCGTACCACATCCGTACCACCGTAAAGGTATTAGAAAGTTAACGTTACACACTCGATTCCACAATCGATTCCAATTTTACAGATCAGAATAAAATAGACAATCTTGCTGGCGCTCTTGCTACCTTAAGAGTATAAATACTACCTTAGAGCCTAGTATCCATACCACGATCAATAAAAACTTTTTTGATATTTCCTTGAAAGTATTACTTCAAGGTTTGGTAATACCTTCAAGAGGTAAAAGCCTGAAGCCTATCAATTTGTTAATTATTTCTATTCTACGATACATATCTTCGAAGTCGCCGTTCACGGCCACGATTCAAAGGCCAGACATCTAAACGAACTATGAAAAAAAAATATTTCTTCTACGACTTCTAGCAAAAACTCTGGAAGTAAATAAAATTGCCATGAAAAGTTTCTCAAAAATCTATCGTTCGGAGTCGACTTTAAACTGTAGGTCCCGCCATTCATGTATAAAATTAACACGCACAACATTAGAGGTGTGAGAAGGTAAGCCGTAGTCCTGATTGAAGGGTTGTAATGGCCAGTAACGTATGTATTCTCCGATTTAGACCTATCTATTAGGACCTTAATCCAAGTAATATTGTTGCAGGCCGTAGGTACAAGGAACGTTTGAGAAAGTTAGGGAAATTCTAAAAAATTATTAACTTCTGGAAAATCAAATGAAAGATCTTTAATAAGAGCAGCTTATGTTATAGCGATTATCGAGAATAGGTGTTCCGCTTGCCAGTAAGATATTTATTTAACCTAACAGTGTAGTCAGAATTACAACCTAGCTTCTCACATATCTCAATATTGTGTAGCACACTCATTTTCTCAAAGAGTGGCGAGTCCTACAATTTAACGTCGTTTTTGAACGACAGATTTGAGAAGCTTTTCTTATGAATTATATTCATAGTCAGAAATTTTGCCAGAAGGCTGCTGAAAAAAAAAATGTTTTTGCTTGGTTCGAATTGTCTCAGCTGCGGTTTGTAACACGAATTCTCTTCTAGTAAGCTAGCATACTATCTACTAGACTATGACGACTTGACTTCAGTAAGATATTTTGACCTTCATTTCGGTGTTTAGCACAAGAGAGGAATAAATCAAAAGGAATCACTGTATATTTGAATGCTACTCTTAATATTTTCTGTTTGAATCAAACCTATTATATTGCGGTTCGTATCCCTACTAGAGGACATCGGTTGACAGAGCTCGAATGAGACTTAATTGACCATGCCCTTTAGTGTATAAATATAACAAAACACCTAATCACCTGAAAAAAAACCTGTTGTGTGGCTATAATTAATTGCGATTTTATAGATCCAAGCGAAAAAATTGGACAGAAAAGGCAATAACAAAAAAAAAAATATGTTCGATTCTTACTAAAAATTTAAGTGGCTTGATAAATGAGAAATATTACCACAAATATTTACAACAAACATTCCGCTTTTTCGACCATTTTTGATAAGATTAAATACGGTCGATTGAGAAAATATAGAACAACACAATGGGAACCCAAAACAATTGTTTGAACAATTTTAGACAAACTGTCTAAGACAATTTCCTTTTATTATTTTATTATCTTATGGTTAATTCTCTTTTTCTTTTTAAATACTCCAAAAGAATTTTGTTTTGATTTATTCGTTATTCGAAGAAAATTAACAAAACAATTGAAGGCAATAAATGAAATACCAACAAATAATTATCAATATTTCCATAGAAATTTTTTTAAAAAACAATTGTTGTTAATAAATGCAATGCAACAATATTGTTTTCATTGTAGATAAAATCCGAAAAAAAAGCAAGAAATATTCGTTAATTGTACGTTTATGGAGTTTAAAAACAGTTTAAATTAATAGTTTATTCAGCAATTAAATTGTGAATAATTTTTAAGCCAAATACAGAGCCAATGCACATGGTATTTACACGAATTGTATACCAAGAAAATCAAAAAAAAAAAAACTTCAATACAAATATTTTATGTAATTCAATTACATAAAATAATATTTCAATAAGTTAAACAAACGAATAGGCACTCTACAATGATTAAAGCAATATTATTAGTATCACACCATATCACAGATTGTCAACATTTGACGGTTAACACCTAGCACATGGCCTAATAGTATTGAAATACAAAACGATATTATCATGCCGCTCGAACAAATGAAGTGTCCTTTATCAGAACTGTCAACTTCTGTAAGCAGAGAGATGTACTAGAAGCCCATTTACAGGTCGTGTAAATAGTTAATAGTAGTGAACTGTTTTATAAAAAAGCACTTGCATTTTCTTCTTCTTCTATGTTGGTTACAACTCTGGGTTCACTCTGTGTTAGGTAAAACGGCGGATCTACCTTGAAGAGCAAGATTCAATTAGGCCAGTGTTGGACCTATTTTTGTACCAATAATAATATCCAACCCGGGGATCAAACATTGCTTACAATTATAGAGACCATCGTAAACTACAAACACATTGTAAACTGACAGGGACGAAAGTGGCGCAATATGCAGAATATGTCCTAAGAACGTCTTTGTGAAGTCGCCGTAGTCTAGTAGGTAGTGTGTTGGCTTATTAGACGAAAGGCCAGAGTTCGAATCTCCGGTCAGACATCAAAAACGAAATATGAAAAAATATTTCTTCGGCGACTTCCTCTCAGCAGATTTCTGGCAAAAACTCTGAGAGTAAATAAAATTGCCATGAAAAGTTTCTCAAAAAATCTGTCGTTCGGAGTCGACTTTAAACTATAGGTCCCGCCACTCATGTATAAAAATTAACACACACAATATAAGTGATGTGAGAAGCTAAGCCGTAATCCTGACTGAAGGGTTGTAATGGCCAAGGGTTGTATGTCTTAAGAACGAAAAAGACTGGCCCGAGTAGGATAGCACAGCGATTCGCCTGGACACAGGCCACTACTAATCGTGAGTAGAATACCACGAGTCTCTATTCTAACTAAGGCTTTATTTGTTACATTCCCAATCGTACTAAAACGCAATGGCGATTGCTGGTTGTAGGTAGAATATCCTGAGTCTCCGTACGAAGTGATGTTTTATTTGGTACAGGGACAATCGTACTAAAACGGAACGGAAACGTACTAAAAATCTGAGTAGGAAATCTATTTCAATCATTGCGCTTTAAGGACAAACACCAACTTGTGACTCATAGGTCCTGTTTCCTTCTGCAGGTTTTGTGCAACATACTGTTGAGCACATTCTGTACCTCTGTCTTGGTGTGTAGAGACGAATGTAAGGATTCTTGGACAAGGGTTTTCCAAAGGTTTGTGGTAGTTGAACTCTGTTAGGAATTTTGAAATGAAAGGTTTACCTGTGCAGAGCTCCGGTATAAGTAAACTGCAAATGAGCTTATGAAACAATCTTAAATCATATAAAATGCCAGGTAAAAAATAACATTTTAGATTAAAATAAATGAATAAAAATGCCTTGGCCAGTCCTTAGTTACCAAGAAAAATTGTGAAACTGAATATAATGAATTGAAATTAATCCAAAAACAATTCAGCTGACAATTCAGCATATGGAATGCAGTAGCAATAGATGGCGTCAGTAATCTGCATTTCACATTGCATAAGAGTTTTTTGATTGTATAGGTTAGGTTTACTTTTTGACAGCGATTTAATAGTAGATCTGCAGAGCTCCGGTATAAGTAAACTGGTGTAATGTCTGTTTTTTTTAACTAGAAACCAACACTCCTCTGGTGATGGAGCAAAGTGCTGTGTTTAATTTTTTTTTTTTTTTTTTGAAGTATTGATTCCACAACCTTGATACTCCCAGATTACCATATTATCCACTGGACTACTTCGGTTTCCAGTAATGTATTTCTTCCCCTTGTTTACTTTCCCATTTCTTTTACTTTTAATACTCCTCGAACAATAATCTTTTCACTTGCAGTTTCATCCATTAATTCCTTAGTCTTTTTTTATTTCTTGTAATTTTTCTATTTTCTTACGGTTAAACTAACTAAAGACACCCACAATGTACATACCTATTCAGATGTTTTGATGGAGTTGTGATTTTAGAAATACCTTCTCAACCTAACCTAACATACTCGTATATAAATTGAAGAATTTCCGTCATTTTTCTTTTCTTAGATCATTTTAAGTATTTATTTTCGGTTTTTCTCGTATGACATTTATTTGCTCATATAGATTTACAGTAGAGTATGTATATAATTCGTTTCTTTCCGGTTGTAAATGTTTATATGGTTTTCAATTGCTAATGGATTTTAACAAGAATTTTTAATTAAATAAGTAATACAATAAAATTTTTATATAAACTAAAACAATAACAACAACAACAACAACAACAAATAAACAAGAACAACATATGGACATAAATAGAAGACAGATTATTTTTGTTTACATATTTATTATTATTTTTTTATTTTTATTAATTTTTAATCTCGTATTAGTTTACAGTCAGTACATTATTACGTTTAAAGGCAATAAACACACACGACGCACACACAGTCATTTATTTAAGACCAAAAAAATAAAAATAAAAAAAATAAGCTCAGCTAGCAACCTACTAGAGACAATTGGTAGAAATTGAAGAGAAAAAAATTATTATTTAAATTATTTAAACAACAACAAGCAATACAAAATAAATAAAACCAATAAAAACAAAAATACGTTAACTGGAAAAAAAATAAATAGAAAAATAAATGACAGAAGAAACAAAAAAAAATAAATAAAAAAAATAAAGAACGCCAGCTGCCACCCATTTTGCATACAAATTAGTTGGTTTATATAGAGAATTCTAAACATTATTGTTTTAAGTGAATAACAGAGAGAAAAAACAAATTAATAATAAATTCATATTGTTGTATTGGCTAAAATTGTGAATAAAAAAAAAACTAAAAACAATTTGAAAGAAAAATAAAAATTGTTTTTTTTTTATTTTGCCATAAACGCTTCAAAAAGGCTTTAATTTCTTATTATTTTTTTTTTTATTGACTCACTGCTCGTGGCATAGAAGCCAAAACAAAAGACCGACGACACATTGTTAAGATTATGGCCGGTTTGTGGTTTTGTTAAACCAATAAACCCCCCCCCCCAAAAAAAAAAAAAAAAAAACCGTTAAGATTTAGATTTTAACACGAATCAACTGAGTGGACACAATATTTCGAATATTTCGAAGTATCTGTAATGAAAAGGCAATAATTTTAAAAGTACAAGAAATTCCCCAATGTTATCGTCAGCATAAGCATTTTTTTACTATTTATTTTTGCATACTGCGGTGTATAAGAATGTAGATAAAAGTTTCCCAAACAGCTCTTCTACATATTGGGTCTCGAAGAATTTGGGTCAAAAACATGCAACCATTTTTATTAAACGAACATATGTGGGTGTAGCTATTATACTACGAGTGTAGGTAGGACTACTGGTTTCCAAAGCAAAAACATTGTTTCAATTGCATTTGGCTCGCCCTCTCTAGAGTTTATACAGTTAAAGCACTTTACAGAGACTGAAACAATGGATAAAATGGTGGCCAAAGTACCAGACGCCAATAGTAATGAAGAGATATCTTCCTAATATCATGGCAAATTGTAAATTACAATGCTACAGATATTCCTCCTAGTCGGCCAAAGTATTATAATCCTTTAGATCATTCATGCTTGCAGTCACTTTATAAACAAACAATTCCTAAACAAATTGACTACCTACCCATTTCCGTTCATGTACGTGCAGTTAAGAACAATGTCAGTAAACATGATCTCTTGATTGTTCTACCTCTTTACACAACCTACAGAAATCATAGATTTCCCTGTTCCATCAACAGATCCTGTGATCAAAGAGGCCATGTCCATGTTAAGGATCTAATAAAAGATCTCAACTTTATCCTACTTATGTTTAACATAAGTTTCATAACATAAGATTCTTGTGGACCTGTAGTCCTATCCACATCTCCATGTACGATTGGACACTAAATTAAAACCTTCTTCTAAAATTCCAAAGAACAAGTCAATCAGCGATTTCACCCACCTCTCTTCTATCATTATTTCCAAAGCAAATCCCAATTTTTCTAGTTTATTTGCAATTTCGGTGCCAGTAATGACACAATGACCATCTCTTGATTCTGTGTCCAAAAGAGTCAAGCCACAATAAGACTTAAGATTAATTTCGCTCCCCTGTAGATTCGGTTTCGGCCATTAGACTCTCGCTATCTTACAGTTCGATCTACACACCTCCATGCTAGTAATGCCGAAAAGACCAGGTACCCAGCACAATATAATGCGATAATCTGATATAAAGACGTTTAGTAGCAACGTTTTACTCTCTCAGACCAAATGCGACCTTAAAAGCCTCAGTGTTGCCTGGTTATCCT
>QOCX01007403.1:0-10193 GCA_005959815.1 Sarcophaga bullata
TGAAATGGTACAAACTAATATGTGTGGTTATGTTACTAAAAAGAAACCAACAACAATCAACAGATAACAGAAAACAACAACAACAACAATACGTACGAACAACATTTTATAAACAATACTTGAGAAAATTTCCTCCTTTGAATTGTTGTTGCAGAAGAGAGTCACAATACACCAGTAACCAGTTCTTAAGCAAATAAAAACCTGCTTGGTTAGTCAATTTTTTTCCTGTACTGTACCTTGTTTTTTCTTCTTCTTTAAAGTATTTCTATTTACATAATGAGTACATGTGTGACCCATTGCAGCAAGCAACAAAATATGCAACAAAATGTGAATATGTGTCCTTAACATACTTCTTATGAGTTTCATTTTTTTTTTGTTTTTGTTTTTCTGTTTCATGTTTAGCTTGGAAATTTTTCTTTTTTTTTTTTTTGTTGGTTTTTAACTTGTCTACAAAATAAAGGCCACTTTAGGGTTCTTTCAGGCTTACAACAAATACAATATAACTGAATACAAATACAATACAATACAAATACATATTAACACACATGTGTACATATCATACCGATATACGATAAACACTGTGTTACACAGTGTGTGTGATACATTTAAGCATTTGCTTGTAGAAATATCTTAAAAAATCACAACAAAACAAAACAAAAACAATTACCATTTCAATAAACATACATGACCCCTAAGTAAACGAAATATTTATGCGAGGGTCACACGACAACATGGCTTATGGTCACGAGCGCACATACTTTCCTACCAACTAAGCTATATTGGTGAGAGGCCTGAAAAGGGGGAACTCATGAGCTGCAGTAATTGGCGAAGTAATAGCGCTGGTAACGTAATTGGCGGACCTCCCTTAAAGAAAGAGTACCATTTAGGCCACCACTTAAGCCCATTGTGCTATCACAATTAATATTCAACCCAGGATCAAATATTCCTTACAGTAAACCATACCGAGTGCAAAATACATCTTGCTTATTGCAGCAACCATTGTATCGGAGAGTTTAGTCAAGGATGCCAGGAAATGAGAGGCAAAATCGCTTTCTAATTGTGTCATATGAGGTGCGAGACAGCTCTGCCTCCTCCTTAGACTCACAGCTCCTGCATAACTCTTTTGTCGCATTGCCAAGTCTTCGGCATGCTTACAAAAGGACTATGGCCTCTAAGAATTGCCATTGTGCGATAGATGACCATCGGACATAAGGATAGAAGTGAATCGGTTCCCTTCTAATCATATGGGTCCAGCAGAGTCTAGCAATGTTGCACGTACCTCTTGCCCACAACTACATTAAGCTTCTTTGTAAAATAACCAGACGAATAGTCTGCCGTAGTCTGGTACGCAGTGTGTCGCTCTTATTAGATGTGAGGCCCAGTTCGAACCTCACACCAGATTTGTCCAGCAAATCGAAATATGAGAAAATATTTCTTCGGCGACTGCCTCTCAGCAGATTTCTAACAAAACTCTGAAAGTAATAAAATTGCCATGGAAAAGTTTCTCAAAAATCTGTTCTGCATTTGGGGTTGACTTTAAACTGTAGGCGCTGTCACGCATGTAGAAAAATTAAGACACCAACATAAGTGTGGTGGAAACTAGGTTGTAATTCTGACTGATGATCAATTATGTTTGTATGTATTGCAGCAACCATTACATTAGAAAGCTCAGTCAAAAATGTTAGAAAATAGGAGGCCAAAAACCACCTTTTCTTTATGCAACAGCAGGGCACTGACACGCGAGTTGAAAGACAATCTTTTCTTCGTCCTTAGACCACAGCTTCAGCAGGAGTCTTTTGCTTTCATGACAAGTCATTCGCGCCCTGTAGAGTCGCCATTGTACGATAGATGGCCATGCGGTTTAAAGACAGAAGTGAGATGCGGTTTAAAGACAGTATTGCACGTACCCTCCTGCTGCCAATGAATTTGAAGCTTCTTATAAAACAAGTGGACGAAATTAACTGAAGCAATAGGGGCCACCGAGTAAACTTGCCTGTCAAGGGCAAGCTAGCAGCTAATCTAACTACCCTGCCAATCATCTTTAAGCCATCAGTGTAGACTTCAAAGGTTCCAGCGGGAACTTGCGCATGTTCTGTCTAGATGCCTCTCGTTGGAATTCTAAAATCAAAAATTTTATTCTGGAAGCTATAAGGAATCACAGAATCGACCCCAATGTGTCAATCTGTTGCCTGGAGAAGTACACCTAATTGGGCGCTTGCCCTTATAAACTTCTCTTGCATTAGGTTTTTGAAACAAGCAAGCTGACTGGCTGGTATTTTGAAGCAGTAGAACAATCGGCAGGACGGTGATCTATCCTACTAGGACATTCTGTTTCATCCAGCACTAGGCAATCTGGAATATTCTACGTTCGCTTTACATTCTACGTTCGCTTTACAGCCTTGGGGCAATAGGTATAAGGTAGAATGATAAGGATGCATAGTTCAAAAGTTTAAATTTACTGAGCATACCTCATACAACATCTTTGAAGCTACATTTTATGTGTGGTTGTTGCACACACAGTCATGTTGGTTGGTTATCTCCAAAGGCCGATGAAGTTTCTTAGTTTCTTGTTGCACTAATAAGTGTGATATTTAGATTCCTCTCTTCTGCTTCTTTATGTACATATTTATGTGTGTGTGTGTGTGTGTGTGTAAGGACTCTTACACTCTCTTTTTATTTGTTTCTATCCTTTAGTAGCTAATGAAACTCTGTGTGTCCTTTTTTTTATTTCGTTAGTCATTCACTCATGAGGATTAGTTGAGTTAAAATAAATAAAAAACGAAAACAACAACAACAACAATAACAACAAAATGGAACCAAAAAAAAAATGAAACGAAACCTCTGAAACCAAAAAAAGGACATCCTGTGGTCAGACGCTTCTGTGTACTTCTCCTATTTTTTTTTTTTTTTTTTTTGAAGAGCGTACAAATGCATACAAAAACAACAACAACAACAACAACAACAACAACAATAAAATGCAGAAGCAACAACAGCAAATAAAATAGAATATTGACTTTCCAAGTACGTTAAGGGGATATGAAAAACAAAATTAATGCAAGTCCTTCTTGCATGGTCACAAAGCGTAAACATACACTGTGTTATGGGTTATCTTTGGAAATTGCCGAAAAGTATAGAATACTTGGGGAGTTAATTATGTCCAGGATGCAGAGGCATGGCCAAAGGTGTAAAGGAGAAAAGGTGCAGAGTATAAACCACGTTTTTCGATTCTATGGCGGCCTAAGGAATTGGCCTCAATGTAGTGTACTTTGGATTTGCAACTCCAACTTTTTATTATGGTGGGATCCTTGAAGATCCCACCCAAAAGTCTACCTTTTATCGTGCGACTGCTTTAATTTCGTTAGGGAATGTATTCTCCGAAAGAGGACAGATCATCGTAATTACACCGAAAATGTTGCAGTTGCTGCCGTAAACGAATGCTGTATTTAGAATGTGCGCAATCTAGTAGATGTGTTGATTGGATGATAGGGCAACAACAAAATTTTTTTCAGCTAAGAAATCAATTCAATTCCACAGAGGCTGCGATAAACAATATAAGCCTCGCTGCACGCAATAGTGAATGGAAGAAGTTATTGCATCGTCTAAAAAAGCACTATTTTAGGACTATTATTGTCTGAAGGTGTCACTAGGCTGTAGTTTTTTTTTTTTTTGGGAAAAAAATCTTGGAAGCACCATTACTGCCAGTTCAGAAAGCTATGGGCCAGATGAGACCACCAATTTTTGTCCAGAAATTAAAAACTGGAATCAAGGAGTCACCGTAGTCTAGTAGGTAGAGTGTTAGCTTATTAGACGTGAGACCACGGTTCAATATAAAGTTGTGTGAGAAGCTCACATTCTTAAATCAATTTTTGTCATGTAAGCATAGAGTTCTTGTCCATAAAATGCGTAGAACTAGCCGTAAACTATCTCAAAAAGGCTAAATTGCAGCAATCAATCCACAGAAATTAAAATCATGGAATAATGCTCGTTTCAACATGTGTCTGTTAGCAGTTTTGTGAATAGGCTCTTAAACCAAAAAAAAAAAAAAAAAAAAGAGGAAAATGTTAGAAAATCCAAAAGTAATGGAGGTTTTATTAACACATTAGTGTACATACACCACAGTCCTTACTGCTTTTGCTTGAAAAAGTTCCTTCTTGCTCTTTTTAAACTTCTTTTGGTTTCGGTTTGGCAACTTCTAGAATGTTCTAGTTGATTTGTTATTGTAATTCATTTCCATTCTGCCAAGTTTTTCCATGTTGTTTTGTTAACGTAAACTTTTTTTGTTGTTTTTTTATTGGTAAAGCTTCTTATTGTTTTTTAGACTAAAAATTTCGTACGGTTTTTAGCTTCATAACAGTATTTACAGCGACCCTCGTTGTAAAATCATTTTTTGTTCTGCCTTAAAACACTTAGAATTTGCAAATTATTTCTTTTTCTAGAGAACCACTTTGTAAATAAATATCCTTCTTGCTTTAATAAATTTCGTTCGACTTAATAATTTTCCAACCCTAATCTCAAACTCTGTTGAGGAATTCCCTGAAGACCGGAACAAAGTTTTAAATGTTGCCAAAGCAAAAATGTTTATAAGAGCCCACTCATAAGGAACATGTTGACATCATCACTACGCCAATAACGAACTCTCTCTTTCACATGTGTATACTTGCATTGCACACACGCATACAAACGGATTTTAATCTTTACTTATGTATATGTAAACACTTAAGTGTAACAGATACAACACACACACACATACAATACATGTGTATGGTTTTTAAATAACCTTGTGTAAGTGCATGTGAGGAAGAAAGAAAGTTTTGTGTTCGAAACTAATGGCACAATATTTTGTTACACAGAGTAACTAAATTTTACTCTCGCCCTCTCTCTCGTTCTCTCTCTTTCAGTTTTTTCGTGTTTACTACTCTCTTGTAAAATTAAATTTATAAAATGCAACAACACATCCAAGCACATTCACTTAACCCAAGTATCAACGTATGCTATGTGAGGGACTAAATGTATGCGTATGTGTTTGTAAATCTATTACGACTTTCTGATTACTATGGTGTGTGTGTCTCTCTGAGGATATTATCATCGAAAGCAAATAGGGACCTGAAGATTTACACAAAATCTGGGAGTAAAATTATATTGGATGAGGGTGAGTGTGAAGGTTGTATTTTATTCCAAAACAAATTGAGTTTCGAATACGTTAATGAAATATGATCACAATGAAATATTATTTACAGAGAGAAAGGGAGAGAGAGAGAAAGGAACTGAGATGTTGTGGTAATAATATGAATATGAAAGCAAACTCTGTAATCAAATGCCAGAATCAATAAAAGAAAGAATTTTTTGGAGTTTTTGCCAGAAAACTGCTGAGAGGAAGACGAATAAAATTAACACACACACGTAAGTGGTGTGAGAAACTAGGTTGTAATCCAGACTGTAGAGTTGTAATGATCAATTTAGTAAATATGTAGGTTATTACTGATAGAGTGCATGATAGTGCAAGATCAATAAAGCCTAAGTCAATACAATAGTTCTACAACGATCCCGTATTTCTGCTAAGCAAATAGACTACGCTGTATGACGTTGAGCACCTTCCACAGTTTGTTAGGGTGGGACCCTGAAGACCGTGAAAGATTTCTAACAAGTCTACCCTTTATCATGTGACATCTTGAATTTCATTACGGAATCCAATCTCCGAAGAGGGCAGTTTATTGCAATTACGCCGAAAGTTTTGCTGTTTCTGGCGTAAACGTATGAAATCGTTTTAAGGAAGTCTAACTGCTGCCTTAAGTGCTTTAGTACGAATGCCCAGGTTTGTCTAGCAGTAAATATAAACAGAACGAAGTATTTGTTGCTTGTGTAAACGACTGTAATCTTTTCAAGCAAGTCTAAGTGCTGTTTTTAGAATGTGTGCCTTTCAAGATGTTTCTAGCAGTAGATGTTGGGTTACGGCCTCTATCTATACCTTTGGCTTTATCATGGATTTTATTTGGCTTTAACGTTACTAGTAAAAGACGCCGCAGTCTAGTAGTTAGTAGGGTGCTGGTTTGTTAGATGTAAGGCAAAACATCGGCTTAGCATCTCGAACAAACCGAAATACGAAAAAAATATTACTACGGCGAGTTTTCTCTCAACAGATTTTCTGGCAAAACCCTTGAGTGCAAATAAAATTGCCATGAAAAGTCGTTGATGCCTCATTTATTAGTACCGAAACTTAGATTTGGATTCGATTAGGTTAAGGTGTCAGATGAATCAAACAGCATCGTTCATATAAAGTTCTGTTGTAACAGCAACATTAATCTTTTGTCTTTCACTGTTAATATCTGTGTGATATTTATCAATCATCCTGATAGTCTTATGAAGGTTTGAATATTATTTAAAACACATCTTGTTTGATACTGTTAAAAACGAATAAAAAAAAACAAACATAAACGATTATAAGCATACAAAACAGACAACAACATTAATATACACATCATGCGGTACTTTGCCTTTCAAATCTTTAATCCTTACAGATTTAAATGAAATAAATTAAATAAAAAGGATTGTAATGGGCAATTAAGTATGTGTTACCAGTAAAAATTATATTACTTTAGAGATCAAGCGTAGGATTACTTTTGCCAACAGCTACTATTATGGTTGCAATAATCAAACGAAATCGTTCATCCTTTCTAAGTACAGAAAATACTTATTTATTGCTCAGAAGAATGAATGCTGTTACACAACGAGGCAGCTGACTCGAGAGAAAAAAGTGTAAAAAAATCCGTAATCAATGTACGATAGCTCGCTCTGTGGCAATACAATTTCATCGTTCTCAAGAGAAGTCAGGTCTAAAGAAAGTTAGGAAAGTTTCGCAAGGTATCGGTCTTGAATTGCCTCTGAGTATTCATCCGTCATCATCAGCAATGTTTTCTCGTTTTCCACTTACTAGGGAGGGAAAATCAGCAAGCATCTGCCGCTCTACCTTCAACATCATTTTTTTTTCCTTGTTTTGCAGTTCAGAATTGATTAAGAAACATAGCCAAATGTGGTGGTTTTTAAAAATTTTAACCTCATTAGCCAAAAAAGAAGGAGAGGTTAAATAATATTTTATTTACATCCTCTTATATCCTGGATATATTGTGTTTGTTAGACAAGTTAAAACGCGGAAAAAAAACGATGAATTTTCTCATTCAAAAGTAAATAACCTCGCCATGGGAAAATACGCTACCACTGTGGAATCCACTTTAAATAACTGCTTTAAGCATTGGACATTATTGTCTTTTAAATTTGTTTAAAACAGCTTTTACTTTCACTGAGTCATCAAAAAAAAAAACGAAAGAAGAAGAAAAAACAACAACAACAACAGTGAAAAACATTGTTTATGTTGCAGAGCCATATTAAATAAACAAATCCCTTGAAATCGTATAATAAAACGCATCAAAATTATAATTCAAACTGGGTTCTTACAAGTTAAATTGAATACAAAATAGATTTCATTTTACATTTCGCGTTTCCACTAACACTCCACTCTACTCTGCCCTACACTTTAATTCTTTTATAAAAAAAAAAAACGTAAAATAAAGAATAAAAATTTGCTTTATTTACAACAATCAAAAGAAATGAAGAGCCAAAAATGGAGAAAAAAACGAAGAAAGAAAGGAAAAAATATGATTCACTAACTCAACGAATTTATTCAATTGTAAACTCCTCTCCCTTTAATCCTATTGCTCCTCTTTCTTTATACATTATAGTCAAAGAAAAAGAGAGAGAGAGAGAGAGAGAGAGAAAGGGAGAGTGAAAAGGGGAGAGCGAGAGAAAGGCAGACCGGTATTCAGGCAACAGAGAACTAAAAATTGAGAAAAACAAGAACAAAAAATTTTTTGTTTAAAAAATAACACACCTTCACCTTCCCTCTCACACCTGAAGACACAGGTGCGTAGTCCCTCAAGGTGGTAATTGTTTTCGTGGAACACAACATAAGCAAACAATTAAATTTTGTCCCTCAGCAACTAGCTTTACAACATTTAGAACGTTTCCGGTACTCTATACTGGGACTCGGATAGGCCAGCGGTTGGTAGCATTGGTAATTAGTCTAGACTCAAACCATATGTGTAGAACTGAATGTCAATTTGGGAATATTGAATATTTCTTCCAGTGTTTCTACTTCCTTCCAGGTAGCTCCTTCACCGAAAGCATTTCCGATCTACCTTTGATAGACAGACTGCCATCGAAGATCTCTGGTCAAACGTTGTGAATAAACTCAAGGTCGTAGGAGAGTGTCGCCGCGTCTCCGATCTTATTGTCTGGGCGCATCATAGTATCATGCTTATCTGGGATCCCCGCGGCACAGTAAAACCGAAAAATGCAGAGCGCGATAAACTCGCAGAATCCTCTTCAATGCTTGGGTAATGCTACTTACTCGGCCAAATTGAAATCGCAACGGAATTCTTTCGAGAAAAGTCCAACCTAGTCCTGGGTCAATGAAGACTCCTGTAACCCACTGCGTAGGCTCAACTGGCCCCCCCGATGCTAGTAATTCGCACGACAACCAAGTGTTTTTGGACTTGGTCGAACGTCATCTCAATTTAGTGGGCCATGGTTACTTTGCGTTAGGAAAGAAAAGAGGGGAATGCGGCTCTATTTACACACTTCTGCCGAGGGTGGCAGGTCCGTGACGGAAGAGGAGACTGTTATTCAATTTTTTTCAATGCCCATTCTTGCGAGGTAAGATATGGATTATTGGCTCGCCAATCCTTGATCCGCATGTGACTTAGCTACTCATCTCATTGATTCAAGGATATCCCAGTTCGTTGTACATCAAACTGTCCAGAGGCTGGGTGTTCCACGGGCGGTAAGCGCTCAGCTTTTTAATGTACAGCGCCTTGCGCTGACCAACTTCTTTTTCCCTTCCTCGGTTTTGGAGACTCCGCACTCAGGAGGGACTGTGTTGCACCTGTGGCGTCACGACACGGGCAGTATGCAACGCTCAACAGGGGGGGGGGGGGGGGGGGGTAGGGGGTGAGGGGGGGGGGGGGGGAGCTTTTGTTATCAATTCAAACCTAACCGATCAAACCTAACCTAACTTCACTTCCAGAGATGATTGTATTGGGGACTGATTAGAAGATAAGTGTTGGAGCTGAAGCTAAAGTTTACACTGCTGATCTGAGGACGTGCCATAAAAAGCACAACAACTACCATATGATCTGACATTGGTCGCCATGAAAATTAAAATCTTTCATGATAAACAAGCAACAATTAAAGTTTCCGCCTTTTTTTCGCGATAGGTTCAATCACAGTTCCGCCTAGGGACATCCTTAATTGGCTTCGAAGAATGCATAACCCGTTTATTAGACTTCGGCCTGCCTTAACACATCTTACCAGACGTCTCTGCTTTTTGTGCGCTTTAGCCAGTTATGTATACTAATCGATGACAAGGCTTCGTTTAATTGGTCCTTCTGAAGTAGACAAGGTCGAACTTTACGCCAACTTCCGCTAATTCCCGCATCAAGTACCCTATTTGCCAAGGCATCGTCATCCATCCGAACGACATGGCTGAGCCAGCGCAGTTACTGGACACAACGTCGATATTGTTCAGAGTCTCAAACAAATCATGCAACTGGAACTGAACTGCCAACTGGAACTGAACTGCTCATACTTCTTGACCATCAACAACTTTACTGGCAAAATAAAATTTCTTCGTGACCACAAATCCGATGTATTTCCCACAAAGAGCAACCCCACAATGTGTTCCGCCACCGAGACACATTTTCTTAATAACTTTATTGAATTGCCTGCTGCCACTGATGCCATTGTGCTGTCCCCACTACTCTAACTCTGATGTACGCATAGATGTGCCGTGTGTTATTATTCGCTTTGCAACAACTGAAGTGAAACTTTGTTGCGTTGAATTACGCTCTAAAAGCGTAAAACTTTATTATTAATCTCACTTATAGCCACCCGATATTTATTTTATTTTCCTTTTTTTTTTCCATTTATTCTCGGATACTTTTTCTCCCCTATTCTTTAAATAAAAAAAAAAAAATAAAAAAAATTTTCCCGCTTTTTAGTACAACAAACACAGCCAGAGTCAGAGTCAGAGTCATAGCAACACCAGCAATATATCACTGTGTTGCTTGCTTTATAGTATGTTTCGCAAGTAAATTTGATTAACGCACTTTATTCTGGAAGTGACAGTTTCTTTTCGTTTCATT
>QOCX01007405.1:0-10081 GCA_005959815.1 Sarcophaga bullata
GTTTATTATAAGACATCGTATTGTTTATTTTAATGTTTATTATGAACAATTAATTGCTTTTCATAGTTGCACGAAAAACAAAAAAACTTCAATGAAATCCGTAATAATCCCCCACAAAATCAGAAACTGCCAACTGCAATGCAAACAAACTCAAAGTACCCATCCCTGCAGCCTGTAACTATAACTTGTAACTCTTCTTAGAATACTAAACAGAACAAACGAAAAAAAACTAGTTGCAGCTGCTGGTTTGGATTATGGTGTAGCCACAGCAAATTTATAAAAAAAAACAATAAAATACGGAGGCTAGGGTATGGCAAAACAAACAGCATAAAGCTATTAAAAGTGGAGTACATCTTAAATTCTAACGTACTCACTGGTCTGAATGATGAATAGATGAGAGGAAGAGAGTAAGTCTTCTTAGTCTGGGTATGTTAGTTGATTGCTCTCTGCTCTCCTACTATTGAGAATTGCTATGTAGTGATGCTGCTGTTGCTGTTGCCTACTACCGTTTATGGTCGCGTGGTTCATAGTTTAACACTTGACCAACATTAGTTTTGTTTTAACTTGCATTCTGGAGCCTCTATTATATGTGGGAACAACAACAACAAACGCAACAACAACAAATTGTGATTTAACTATACACTCCGGATTTTCTTTTTTGTTTGTTTTTTTTTTTCTTTTCTATTTATTTTGCGTACATGTCTATGGGTCTGCGATCCCACTAACTCCACATGACTGTTTGGTTTTTTCTCCTTCTCTCTGGATATAGCATGCAACATTGTATTCGGTGTAGGACGAATGGAAGCACAAAAAAAAAGAAACTTGTCTGGACTGTGGTTAAAACTAAATGATGTACACACACACAGTCATTTATTCGATATGCCATGGAATATATATTCTTCTAAACGAATCCAGTTTAGGCAGAACAACAAAAGAATTAAATCAACCGTTTATAAACAAAAAAGGCAGATTGGAAACTCTGTTTGTATTGTTGATAGTCTTTGATTTCATTATCTGTGCGAGTTCTTAAAAATTTGAAGTCTGGCTCTATCACACTCTACTCTCAAATAAAGTAAATTTATTTAGCGGGTAAGCCTACATACATAATTGGCCATTACAACCCTTCAGTCAGGATTACGCCTAGCTTCTCACACCACTGTATGCTTGTGGTTTTAATGGCTCAGTACGGATTTAGTGGTCGGGACCTGACAGTTCAAAGTCGACTGCGAATGACAGACTCTTTTTTGTGAAACTATTTTGCATGGCCAATTTATATTTACCTCAGAGAGGCGCGGGGTGTTGTTTGCCAGACAAATCTGCTGGAGAGAAGTCGCCGAAGATAATATTTTTTTCGTTCAGGTGCCGGCCGCTCCCGGCCGTCAGCGGCCGCGGACCCGTGGTGCGCTGGCGGTATCCTTCGCTCTTTGATGTCATACCTGGGATGTTGACCTGTGCCTTTCGTTCTAATAAGCCAACACACTACCTACGTAGACCACGGCCGGCGTTCAGCGGGGTAGCCGTAGGTCTATACTTTTAAGACCAAGAACCCTGGTAGTTAAGGTAAAGTGAATCGTTAGGCTCTTCGTAATAGTATTTCTAATTCAACACTTAAAAGCATTGTACATGCATTACTAGCAGAGCACTAAGCCCTCGACATGCAGATCTATAGCAACGTCAGAGGTGATAGGATTCAATAAGCAAACAACAATTCAATAAACTGGCAAAAAAACTAAGGAGGTATGCAGTAGAAATTTCCCCCTTTCGAAAAATGACGTTAAATTATCCACATTCAAAGCAGATCTGTTGAAAACTCTTTCCTTTCACCCAGAGAGTTAGTTGATGAAATTCGATGCAAAGTTAAATGCGACAGTTATCTACGGATTATCGACAACTGAAAATATAAACTGCCTCAAATGGCTTTAATAACTACTATGGTTCGCATAAAGNACAGATATCTACGGATTATCGACAACTGAGAATATAAACTGCCTCAAATGGCTTTAATAACTACTATGGTTCGCATAAAGCTTTAACCTTAAGAGAACCCTACTGGCACAATTATAATAGACTCAAATCGTATGTTCTCGGTGACCAATTCGTATTACCTATGTGACAGAGGCTGTATGGCTAGTAGCTCCGTTCTGTTGAAACCACATGTTCTTGGTATACAGTCTTCCAATTCATGCCAAATAAAATCGTTACTCATCAAGCTACAGTACAAGTCGTCAACAGATCGAGCCCGATCAACGTCGTTCTTAAACAAAGTTGGACCGATGACGTTGCCAGCCCAATGTCCGCACTGTGTCATAGTGACTTTTCCTGGATGCATTATGTGCTCTTGTATCTTATGTGAATTAGTATCGTTCTAAATTTGACAATTTTGTTTTGTTAACGCACCCATTTCCACTCAGAAATGGATCATCGCTGAAATGAAATTTCGGTGTCGATTAAAATTAAGATCGGTTTTTAACTGCCCCAGATTCCATTTTGCGAATATACATCGTTGTCTGTGGTCTTCACTTCCGTGGTCAGTTGAATTTTGTACTGGTACAGGTCCAAGTTCCGACTCAAAATTCGCCATGTTACAGTTTGAGAAAGGCCGTATTCTTGTGAGAAACGTGATATCGGCTGCCTCGGATATTCCTTCACATGCTAACGGATAGCACAGATATTTTCTGCAACTATTGCTTTTTGTGGAAATTCGGATGTTGGCTTTATTGGGATTATTTAGACTCCGATTTATCCAGCAGATTACAAAGAGTCCGGTCAGTAGGCCAGATTAAGCGATCGTAAAACGGTCCAAGAGTTACATTCGGTACGTTGTCTCAACAGAACACACATATGTGTCCCTCATGTTGTTGAATAACTTCATCCCGCCTGTGATTTGGCAAAACCGACTGAATAAGATGACAACCAACTTGAACAGATGTAGCCTTCCAACAAGACGGAATCCTCAACTCTCTAAAAGTACCTGATGGAATCACTATCGATTCTCTACGTCTTTCTTGGCTAGATAAAAGCTCTTCAAGCTATCTGTTAATCCCTTCCATTAGAAACATATCTTCTCTGATACAAGTGTAAAGATAACAGTTGCTAACATCATGCATCACATCATTCTCTAATGATTCTGTCTTTCGCCGCGGTATAAAAAACTGACACTAAAGTGGTGGGTAACAACTGTTAAATACTTGACACCAAATGAACAGAAAATATGTAGAAGTAGAAGGAAAACAAAAAAAAAAGAGAAATGAAAAGTATTGAGTTCTCAACCACGAACACAGACCACAAAAGCCAAAAATAGATTTAATTTATTGTCTTACAACGATGGAGCATTAGAGCAAGACTTGCAATAACGCCCACTATTATTTAGACCAACAGGCAACGAGCCGCTGTCGTAGTGAGCCAAACGAAGAAGTGAAACAAAAAAAGATCCTTTTAAATATGCAACAAGGAAATTTAACAATTTTCTAACGTTTGGGACTTCATCTTTTTGGTTACCCGATGTATGGAATGTAGTAGAGGTGCTTATTGGACCAAGACACAGAGGCGGAAATTGGTTCATAACGGAGATAATTAAAGACCTTATCATACATATCACTACGTCTACTACATGTACGAGTGCGTGATCTCTCCCAATTTACATTTTCTCTCCTTATTGATACTTCCATTACAACGCAACTTGTTTGTCATAATTTTTCCTTTTTTTTGCTTCATTTATTCCATAATAAAATTATGCACAATTGCCAAGCTGCTTCTAACACTCGACTGTTCCATGGCCAATTCTACTACGCTCAATTTATTCACATAATTGTTGACTGCATCTACTTTCACAGCGCCATTTGGTATCGATAATACAGTCTGAACATGATTTAAAAGATGATCGATTGTTTAAAAGCGATTACCAGTGATGATGATGATGACTGTTTCTACTTCAATGCAGTCCATGATACATTGAAGTCAATCAAGTGACGAGGTTAGTAATACAGTAGTTAGCATAAGTATCATCAGTTTATGCAGTGTTGTAACGTTTTCGTTATGCTGGTCCAAAACAATTTTCCTAATGAAGACAGCATTTTTCTTCGATAGTTTTCTTTATTAGCCTCTGAAATCCGAACCATGTCCCCTTTATTTTGAATCGCAGTGAACCAGGTAGGCTGTTGTATATTTGCCCTGAATAAGGACCATGATTTTTGATTGTCCGAAGAAGGATTTTGAGTTGTTTTCGGGTTACGTCCTATCCATTATGGCCTCAGATAAACCAATAAACTGTCATGTGTATCGCTACCGTGTTTTTGATTTGTTAAAGATTACAGACAAAAGCAGATGTTGGTGTCAGGTCCCGGTATAATCTGCCGATTTGGAGAACTCTAACACTCTTTTCTGCTTTTTGTTTTCGTTTGAAAGGCTTAAAAGAAATTGTTTGTGGACAGTCTTACTAACTGACTTAGAATTTTTCATTAAAATCTCTTTAGTCAGGATTATAATCCAGCTTCTCACAGCATCCATATTGTGTGTGATAATGTTATCTATGAGAGGAAGGACCTGCAGCTTAATGTCGTCTCCGAACGAGGTTTGAGAAACTTTTCGTGGCAATTTTATTAATTGTCAGAGCTTTTGACAGGACCATGATGAAAAGAAGTTGCTGAAAAAAAGTTGCCGATATCTGAGCTGGGATTCAAACCACGGGGTTTACCTCAAATAAGCCAACACTCGACGTACTAGGCTCCGGCGACAACCATTTCGAGTTTTTACACACTGTCACTGCTGTTGTTTCAAAACACTGTTGGATTATGTCTTAAGAATATAAAATAGCTCTTAACTTAAGCTTCCGTTTCCTGAATTGCAATCAGTTCTAACGATTACGCTTTCTATCACTGGAAATCTCTGTTAAGAATTCGTAATAATTTTCAGAATTATTGCCTCACGAGTGGTTATTTGCTGCAATCGTTCAAGATATTCAATCACAATCACAAAATATTTCCTTTTGGCCTGAAACCTGCATTATATGCTCATGTTGGCTGACGTTGTCATTACTTAATAACGTCAGTTAAAATTGGCAGCAATGCTGCTAATGATTAAGACCTGTTACCGGTTTGGTAATTATTTCAAAGCAGTAGTAAAAACGCCATAAAAATTAATGATTTTTCTTCACTCTGTCGTATGCACAAACAAGCTTTCAGAATTTCATAGGGAAGCAGTAACTCAAATGGAATGAATTCATATCTTCAAAGCAATAGGGGAAATTGTAAGGGAGGAAGAGGATAAAGTGCGTAGATTATTAGTGCGTACATTATGTTAATTAAAGCCCACTTTAACGCATGTTTTTAGTGCAAAGCTGCTGCAGCAAAAATGTTTTAACTTTCTGTTAAAGGCATGCAGGCAGCAGGCAGAAATGTTGTGCGTTCGTATGCAACAATAATGACAGAATAAATCTTTAAAAAGTCCATTCCACTCCACTTCAGTTTGAATGCAATGCGTTTAGTTTTGTTTAGAATTCATGATTCTTTATGCCCTCACGGCATTTTAGGTAATGATGCCCCCCTTTCCACGCTGCATACAAAGTGCTGTTCAGTACTGTTCGGCATTCATCCCTTTAGTCATTTATTCCTTCAGCCATTTCTGTAATTTACAGTCAATCCGCGACTTACTCTTTTTATTTGATTCCTTTATTTCTCGCTGTGGTTATTAATTGGATTTAAATTGTGTTAACTTGACTTCTTAAGTACCTTGTGTGTCTGTGTTTATTGTATACATTGTTGCCGTTACAACAACAAGAGGCATCATTAATCCCTTTTTCGAACATGTGGTTAATTAATTTGCAACACGATTTTTTTAATTTCTGAAAAGCTTTCAATTTTAATTACCTTTTGTTTTTAGCGGATTAGTTTAAAAGTCGTTGATCCTTTGAAAGAATTTTTATGTGTGAGGGGGCAACCACACTTAAAGGGCTTGTAAATACAGTTTTGGGAATTTCCTCATTTACTATTTGCATGAGCTAGGCTGGCCAATAGGCACAATACCACGCACTTTTTATTGAAACCTTGGTTCAGAAAGAAGGAGTAAAATTTCGGAACAGGAAAACAGTTCTAAGAGAGGTTTTAAAGCTATTCTGTCAATATTGCTTCGAACAAAACAGATGTTACGACAACAAATCTACCGAAAAGGCAGTGTTGAAGTGTCCTCTATCGAATGAATGGACAACATAAATCGGAGGGAGAAGAAGCTACCATACCGCTTTGTACCTCTAAATAAGCCGTAGGGCCCTTACATACAGTGTGCAGACACAAATTCTGGGGAGGCATAGACACATCCAGTTCGTTTATATGTTTCCTTATAAGTTCTTAATGGACTGCATAACCACTATAATACAGTGGCTTGCAAGCGTAGAAAATAACCATTTTAAAAGCGGTGCAGTATTTATTGGATGGGGGGATATCCTCTGGAAATCTTTTGTTTTACTTGGAAGTCAGTCTGTGATTAAGTTCTTAGAATTGTTCAGACTCTACTAAACTTGTACAGTAAAAAGAGAGGACTGATTCAGTTCCTTTTTTAAATATCATTGCCATCCCTTGAAAGATTGTGATTCTCACGACTTATTGTCTTGCTTAAGACATGCCGACAGACTTTGCACTCTGGCCAATGACTCTTGTAGAAGCTGTAGACGCTGATGAAAGACGAATAGATGCGCTTTCATCTCATGCATTAGTGTCCTGCTCTTACTATGCTGATATGGAGATTCTTGATTGCCCATTTTGTGTCATGATTGACGTAACTTTGGAATTTTAAAATATATTCCGAAATCGGTTTGGTTTCCTTTACAACATGTTTGATTCCCGGCTTGAATATTGATTACAGCAGTGACTTAAAGCTCTGTTCAAAGAAATTTGCAATCATACAGGAATATATCAGTGCCTGTTTATATATCCGCTCTAGAGCAGATAATGCTTTCGTAACAATCTTCTAAGAGTCTATAAATAACTTATACGGCTAATCGAATGTTATTGAAAGATTTCTAAGTCCCTTAAGATAGTCCTGCGACCAGACTGGTCTGAATCTTAAGCATATGGTGTGCAATTGGCCTTACAACGGCCTTGTAAATGATAACCAAAATATGCAACGTTTACACTGAAGCAAGGAAACGTCTAAACTCAGTGTTTCTTAAGATACATTTTCACTTAATTTGAACATCGAACATAATTTGAACATAATTTCTATTACTAAACATCGTTTCTTTACGTTTAAATAAATTTCTGTCTTTATCCATTGGTGATAAAAGGTTTCCACCTATTAAAGTTTTCCCTTTCACCATTCAATTCAATAAAATGTCACCCTCTGCCACTTAAAAAACAATACAAACAAACGAAATCTATTAAAATAATCTATTTCTGCTTGACATTTCCCTTAGAAAAGGTCAAGCTTATGGGTTCATCAACTTAAAAACACAATTTTCTAGTGTCTTACTCACCGTATAATGCTCTATTGGGGCCCTGATGGTTAATATAAGGTTTCAGGTTACAACACTTTTCACTGTAGCAAGTAATGATGTCTGTATGTCTGTTGCTTCAATAAGTAATGTGTTGTTAATGTTTCTTTTAGGTTTATTTACTCATTTTCTTTAAGACTCCCATTATGGTAATCTTTGGCAGTTTTCTTTAATTTCTGCAATTCTCGCTCTTCCAATACAACCAACCATCGAACACCAGCAGCACCACCATCCCTATCGCTCTCTAACAATAACTCTTTGGAAGTCAAACATACCAGGCTCTTTTGCTAACTTGAGATATTGCCAAAGTTTTCTACTTTCTTTATTTCTTTTTGTTGTATTTGTTGTACATATTTGCTACTTGTAATGTTGCAAGTTATTTTGCTTTTATTTTCTCTTACCGCTTAAGCCTTTTGATTAAATGAGAAAAAGTTTTCCTGCATGGCAAGACGACTGCAATAATAATATCGAGTGAAGCAAAGCTTCGAACGTGTGCGAACGTATTGTTATTGAAAAACACTTGAGTTTTGCCAGAAGAAAACGAAAATTTAATGACTATTACAGTTTATGGTGGCAAGAGAGTTGGATGTGTAGGACTCTAGAAACACCCAATGTAGCATTAAAAATTCCCGACTTCTGCTTCTTCATCTTTAATTTGCTGTTTATTTTCGCCAACTAATTCACTTTCACCGCACGTACTAACGAAATGACAAGTAATAATAGACGGAACACACGAGTAAACATGTCGTTACTCGTGCTCTCATTACAGGGTGTGCATGTTGGCAAAGAAGTTGGTCCATTTAAATATTTTGATATTTTTTCAGTTTCCATTGAAGTTTTAATAGAAATTCCCGATCAGATTTGTTTCAATTATCATGCTTGATACTTAAACCTAAACTAGAACATCCACAGATTCTAAAATACCGTTTCTATTAGTAGACGTGGTCCCAAACCCATCCATCCTTTTCCATTTATTAATTGGCTTCAAACTTTTTATTTTGGTTGTCGAAATTTTAGTGGGTAGTATGTTGGCTTGTGAGACGAGAGTTCGAGTTCAAATCTCAGCTCTGATTTCTTAAGAAAACTGTATGCAAAGCTAAGCAGTAAATTCTCTGTCCTTCGAGATTCGTCTCGCGATAATTCTCTTGACAATTCGAGTGCTAGAAAAATAGACTAGCCACAGACGTGTTTAGGACATCTTCATATTAAGCATACTATTTAACCGATAACCCGTAGTTCTATTATTGAAGAAACGCTTCAGATAAACTATTGCAAATAACCAGGTGCTGGACGTGATACTAAAACGCTTGCAATGTGCGACTGTAGCCTTAACAGTAATGGAATGTGTATGTAACTGTACAAGAGTATTCGAATAAATGCCAAAATTTGTTGGGAAACCCTCAAAAGACGGTGTTTGCACGGTTTGAGCTTCAAAGTTCAAGAGTTTAGTGGTGAAAGAGAAAAGAACAACGAAAAAAACCTTCCAAATGTCTAAAAGAAAAGTAAACATACGCTGAGACATGAACAAACATGCACGATGCTGTTGATGATGATATGTTTCTCTCGATATGTTGAACATATTTGCCGCGCTTATTTACAAATGCTCTATTCTTTATGATGGCTTTAGTGGTGCCAAATAAGTTACTGATATTACAAAAAACAACAACAACACCCAACAGCAGTAAGTAGAAACAAACTGTAGACGATTACAGTTACCAGATGATGCTGGATGTTCCTAGTTGCAGTCCACTGATGGCATTGCCTGGCATGTCAGTTCTCAAAAGGATTTCCCTTTTATTGTCTGTTTGTTCATGGTGTGAAGTTGCAACCTTAAAATATGGCGTTTAAGTCAGTTGAAGTTACTTGCAATTCTTCTTCCAGCCAACTGTTGCCACAATTTTGAATTGTCTACAGACATTGCTTTTTTGTTTTATTGTACACAACACCAACTGCAGTACATATTTAGTATTCCCATGTATTTACCCCATGTTGCCAGTGTGTATAGCATATGTTTGAACAACATTTGCATACTCGTTCGTACAACATCATCAATAGTTGTTGTGCTTTTACATTGCCACGTTATTTTTCTTGTACAGAAATCTGCTTGACTTGTAGAGTTCCGAGCCTTTCTGGTTGCCAACATCGTCTATGTCTTCCTCTTCTACTTTTGTTTCCTTGTGAGATTTTGTCTTGTTTCTGCGGTTATGGTGGAATGTTTATAACTTTGAACACTTCTTGTTTCAATTATTTTAAAAAAGAAAATCGAAAAAAGTGTTGCTTTGCCGCTGTGTATTGCTCTACGAGTTGTATAAACGCGATATTACAATTTTGGGTTTTGTTTTATCGTTATTACTGTTGTTGTTGGCATATCAATTCATCAAATCGAAAAATATGAATTTTGAATAAGACAAACTGGCATCATTGCATATTTGACGATGTGGTTCTAATACAACTTTCTAATCAATTTTAAAAATATAACCCAATTGGCCTAATAGTGTGAATTTTAAAATTTTAAAATATTAAGAAGCTGAGAAATTTATTTCTCGTTTTTCTCGTATTGAAGGTGAAGCGAATTGAAGTAAAACTCTAACTTCGTAT
>QOCX01007406.1:0-10190 GCA_005959815.1 Sarcophaga bullata
CAGGGGAGTTGTTTACAAATGTGTGTCTGTGTGTATGGGTGTATGTTTTTATAATTCGGAATATATTTTATTATGGTCGTAGTCTAGATCCGCTTTTATTTAGTTTTTTTTAAATTAACTTGTGTATGGTTTTTTCGTTTTTAATCTTGTTGTTCTTGTATTATGCTTGTGTATCGTAAAAATACGGGCTTTAGTTTTGGAGGTGAAAATAAATTCTTTTTTTAAAAAATTATTAAATAAAACAGTATTAGGTTTTAATAAATATTCTTTCTTCAGTTTCTAAAAAAAAAAATTGTTGCATTGAAACATACTCCTTGATTTACTTCATCCAATCAATCCATCACCGTCGTATTATTATCATCAAAAAAAAAAAAACTTTGCTGTCAGATTTTCAAGAGGTCTTCGATTGAGCATTTTTTTTTAATGTCGAAAGAGTTCTGCAGGCATTTAAACAAATGATAGGCAAACGTATCAAGTACCGGGTATTCACGTTTATCAACCAAAGTCTCTTCAAAATATTCTTCTTCCCCCAATTGATAAATTTCAGCTTATGAATCATAGTAGAGCAGTCAATGATAAGTAGTTATCACTGCTCTGTCTCTCATATTTACACGTTTTGGTGTTTTAAAAAGTTTTTCTCAAAACCTGTTCTTTTTTTTATAGGCTTGCTTATTGGTGTTCTTGATATTTCTTATTCGGCAACATGGTCTCTGGCAAAGCCTTATAATAAGTGATATGAGCGTTTG
Organism: Sarcophaga bullata; assembly: GCA_005959815.1. Classification (NCBI taxonomy): domain Eukaryota; kingdom Metazoa; phylum Arthropoda; class Insecta; order Diptera; family Sarcophagidae; genus Sarcophaga; species Sarcophaga bullata. The sequence continues at coordinate 747 of QOCX01007406.1, forward strand.
ATGTTGGTAATTGAAGTTTCACACTTTGGAACTTCCTGTTGTGAGACCCTATATATGCCATAAAAATGCATTCCATCGCCATCTTTTTGTGGACTATTTGGTAATGCAGTTTTCGTTTCGTTTTCCTCATAAGGCATCGTAATTTTACCGCAATGTCTAAGCTTGGTATTCGTGCGTAGCTGATAAAGCTATGCAGAATGACATTGAGTAACTCCTGCAACTCGATCATGGTTGGAATGGACCTCTGCAAACCATTTAGTATCGTGCGAGGGTTCTGACTAGGCGATCCCTTATCTTACGACTTCTTCATGGACATTGTCATGGAGAGTGTTTTGAGAAAGGTGAGACTACATCGTAATGGCACTATTTTCCACAAAAGCTTGCAGCTGCTTGTGTACACTGACTACCTTGACATACTAGAGCGTATCAAGCGAGCTATTGAGCGAGAATCACTGAAGACAGTAAATTAGGACACAACAAACATGTGAACTGAGATGAATTTATGTAACTAGGCTCCGTCTTTACTTGCAAAAATGATGTAAAAAAATGATGTCAGTTCTGGGAATATCAGTGTAGATTCACACGCTTGTCAAAAAAGCGTACTATCAGGTCTCAATAGGCAAATTGAGTAAGTAGAGACTTTCTCTTATAACTTGTTGAAACCTTTGCTCTAAAAATCGCTCCAACTTCACACGCTTTTCTTTAATGCCGCTTGAAACATGGGACACTATTAAAGCACCGTTCAGCAGCCACAAGGATATTCGGAGGAGAAAAGTCCTACGTAAGGATTTCCATTCAGTGCGAGTGGCGCTGATTTCCGCATACGATTTCATTAAAGAGTCGTTATGATCCCTCAACAGACAATCGATGGTGTTCACCACATTAAACACTCAGAAATGCACTGCTTCCACCATGTAGTTCGGATTAGAAGGAATGTTCCGGCGAACGGTATTTGTGGGAGGGGATTTGCGGCAAGTTGACTAGAAGACCAACTCGTTTGCGTTGGAAGGATCAAACTGAGAAGGCCATATCGTTCAGCGCATTAAAATCCAGCGACTGCTCTGGCTCCACCATGTCTTTCGGATAGAAGATGATGTTCTGGCGAAACGGGAATTGGATGTGGGGAAGCTGGCATAGAGAACCAAACTGAGAAGGTCATGTCATTCAGATGGAAGAGGACGTTCCGACGAGATTGTTATTTGTTAGTTGGTGTACAGAACCACTTTATTTGCGTTGGAAGTATAAAATTGGTTAGTGTGACTAGTTGGCGAAGACGCGCAAAAAGTATAGGCGACTGGAATTATGTGTCAAAGCAGGCCAAAATCTGATAAACGAGTTGTTAATGGCCAATTAAGGAAGTAAGTGACCAGGGTATGAAGTTGTTGAAGTGGGTTAGGAGTAACGAACTTAAAATCCTCAATGAAGGCTTAGGAGAATTAAAATGAAGAGGAATTAAGTTGGCTACGTTATCCTCAATAACGTTTGTGTTAGTTAATACGTATTCTGCAGAAATGGACCATTGCTTAATAACCAATCAGCGTTTCCAACTTCATTATAAACTGTCTGTTCATGTATGTCATGCCTTTTTTCCATTACATATGGCTTCTATAAAATTATGACTTCAACAAAGCATTTTTGCTTGTTTCCATGCCTTTAAACTTTTTTTTATTGTTTAAGCTAAGCAGGTGACTTATTTGCTGTAGCAAGTTCTGGAATAAAGAGTTACCAATTTGTCGATTTTAAGAAACAACGCTGTTCGGGTATTTGTTGTAGTGTACAAGAACCTTGCTAATCATTAATTTCTACCTCTTTTCCCCACTAGGGTGTGCGACTGCCTGACCTTTATGTGAATTTAAAATCAAAGAAATAATTTCGTTTGTAGCTGTTCAAACTTAAAGGCGATAAAAGTATAGAATTTATAGAACTTAGTTCTTTCCTTTCATACATATATTAGATGAATATTAAACAGCAATTTTCCATAAATCTGTGCTGTTTTATTGAACTGCTTTGAAATTTTATTATGGCCCTCCATAACTTTCTCGCATTTGTAATCAAATTTCTTTTCATTTATCATTTAAAAAAAAATATTTCAGTGTGAGTGTCTGTGTGTAAGTATGTATGAGTGTATTATGTAATTTTGTAAATTTTCCCATTTGCCATGTCATCAATATATCAAAATTTGTTTTCAGCAACACCAGCAACAACAGCGATAACAAGCAATCATCATACAAAGCCCTTATTCCCTTTTTTTGGTACGAATTTATGAGTGTTTATAGACGATTTTAGAACAGGGGGGTATGCATTATAAAATTAAAAAAACAAAAACAAAAAATTATTTAGTTTTTTAGTGATTTTGTTGTTAAACTGATTGTTTTTGTTTTCTTATGCATTGTTGTTTTATTTTGATTTATTTCGTTGCATATTTAAAGAATATGTGTGAGTGTAACTGGGAACTAGGCAGCTTGTGCATGGGAGTGCATTACAAAACGTTAAAACAATTACACTCAGGCCACATTTAACGCTTAGAAGTGTGGTATTTCTACTCTTTAATATTGCCAGAGCCGTCTTTAGAGTTTAATTTTGAATATTCAATGGAAATCTAAAAGATTAAATATTGAGTTGTGTGCTCTTTTTTTTATTTTGCTTTGCTTTGCTTTGCAAAACGATTCATTATCCTTGAAAGGCAAAAAATGCAAAAAAAAAAAGCAGCAAAAAAAAATATTTTCTTTCACTTCGTTTCGTTTGTTTGGTTGATGATTTTAATTTCGAAATGATAAATAAATACTGACTGACATGAAATGCATTTGTATTTGCAATGCATTTGTTAAGGGATATTGTTTTGCCGTAGAGGTAAGTAAGGCCCCCCCCATAGTAAGCAAAATATTGGGATTTCTTTTCTTCAATGGATGGCAAATTGATTTTGTTGATTATGAAAAGGATTTCAAAATATTAAATTAAGTTTCCTGTTTTTCGCATTGTAACGGAAACCTTTTAATTAAAAGACTTGCTTTCTGATTCAAATTTTTTCTTAAATTATTAAATAAAAGGCAGGCCTTGTTTAAAATCAGCGCAAAAAAGAAGTCTGTTGTGAGAAGAAGTCTGTCGCCCTCAGCAAAAGAGCCGATATAATGTAAGCATTTGAACACTTTAATTCTACAGCAAGTCAATATTAAAGAAGAGTTTTCTTTATTGTATTAGCTGCGGTACTAAGCCCTTTCATCGATTGGTGTGACCAATTGGTAAATGGAGCATTAGAAGCAGAGGCGCCGGAAAGGATGTGTTAAGGCAGGCCGAGATACCAATTGAAACTCATTTGTGAGAAGTTGAATGTTTATACACAAACATAGAAAATGATTCTGTTTCTTACTACAGTTGTGGCCATAAGTAAAGAAACACTACAAATTTTTTTTTATAATAGCTTCGACGTCTAAAGCAGATCTTGCATAGCGTACGTAACTAAAAGAAGAAAAGAAGAAGAAAAGAGAAGAATAAGAAGTAAAAGAGAGAGATATTTTGATAGACCACAGTATCCAAATAAAATTAAAGGAGCCTAGTCGTCCTAGTATTCTAATTAATGGAGATATCCGTGTAACACAAACTTGTGCTAGCGCTTAGGATACAATGTCCAGTCAGGCATACTATTAAAATCCTAGGAGGTTTCCTACCCAGGTTTAGGATCTATTTCGTTAAGAAACATTTGAAGTTCTTGCAATCACTGCTAATCCTTCCCATTACACTTCCACTCTCCGTTTTATTAATTGGTCGATCAGCTTGAGGAATTAATCAACAGACTTTCAAAGTTACAAGGTTGAAAGTTGTTGATACATGGCAGTGGGCCTGAGAATAAACCCAAGCAAGGCCACAATAGTGCCATTGACATGAGGAACAAAACTTCCTAAATGGAAGAATATTTTTCTCTTGGGTGAGATAATATCACAGCAAACGGATGCCGAATATCTAGGAATAGGAATTGACATGGAAGGCTAATAAAGTACGCAGATCATCTCAGGTATGCTGTAGTCTTCCTGAGGCCTTGGGCATGCAACCCAAGTATTATGCACTAGATGTATACCATGCTGGTCAGATGGAGCATTTGTATGGCAGAAAGCACAAGTCTGAAAAAGGTTTAAATGGAGTTGGATAAGGTATAGAGACTATGACATGTCAGAGGCACTGAAAACCTGTCCTACTGCAGAGCGAAAGGTTCTGTTGGATTTAGGACCGCTGCGTTTGGAAGAGAAGACCAATGCTTTCGAGTCTATAGTTAGGTTAATAAAAGAGAAGTGCAGGGTATCTTGGAACCTAAAGAATTAACTGATTAACAGCTTCCTCTTTAAATGTCTCTTGAACAGAATCGGTAGGCTCTATGATTTTAGGAACTACTTTGCAACGATACTTAGTAAGAAAATTGAAGCATTAAGTGGAAACTGCATACCTCTTAAAAGAGGAGCCCAATTGTGGAACACAGATGACTTCAATGATGGATCTGGAACAGAAGCCAGGAATTTTCATCCAAAATAAAATCTTCTAAACCTATGGGACAATCGAGGGCAACTTCCAGCGAAAGTCTATGCGATCGAAAGAAGTTCTCAATGTAACTTAGATAGGAGGCGCACAGGACAGAACGTAGCAACACTATCTGGCAGTTAGTACGCTTTCGAGGACTCGGTTCTTATTCGGTTAAATCGAATATAGTCTGGGACTGTCTGGAGAAACTGAATCGGATAGGTACAGGAAAATAAGGCGATTCTTGCTTGGTAGCAGATTATGTGGGAATTTTTGTGGGCAAGTAAGCAAGTAAATGAGCTTGAGAGAGGGGAGATTCGTAGTCGTTGATGAGGACAATATCCTTCTGTAGAGTAGAAGTGTGACGTTTGGGAGAAGGATACTCAACGAAAGGGGACGATACAAGAGAGGCAAAGAGTCACGTCAAACCCAGTGATATCAAAGCAATCAAAACTTTGTTATGAAATGACATTGAAAAGAAATCTGAATCATGCTTCAAACTATCAAGAATAATCTAAGGTGACTACCGGCTTTTTGATTGGATGCTGGTAGACTCATTATACACTTATTCGGAATGGTTCTTGTCTCGAGTCCAATATGTAGATTTTGTAACGAGTAATATAAATCATAGGGACCACAGTTTTAGGGTCTGTGGTATTTAAGAATGCAGAGAATTGACATTTTTGACACAGCATCCGAAAATCTCTGAGGGAAACAGGTTTGGAAGTTAACAATCGCCATTCCTAAAACAGATTATGTTAGCCTGCGAGATTGGTTTAAGCTAAAAAATGGCTCTAAAAGGCTGAGGTTAAGAAAACCATATTTTACACCATTCCATTGATGTCTGATGCAAAACCGATCTTATCTATCAATCATCACCCTGTAACACTTTATTGTCCATGCTGATAGATGCGATGATAGCTTTTCATTCTACACTTCATTAATTATATTCCTTGCGTGCAAGTGTCATGAAATTTCAAATTTTCAAAATATTTTCCATACGGCATAATTAAGTTTTCTTCTTTTCCTTTCTTCTTTCTTCTCTTCTTACAATTTCATTAAACTTTTACTGTGATGGAAACGGAAAACAAAGTAAAAAAAAAAAAACAAGAAAGAAACAAGTTTTTCATTCTTTATGAATTTGCGAATGATAATGAAATTCTTTGATTCCTTTCACACTTCTCCCACTACTCAGCAACAAATTTCATAAAAAATTCGATTTGTAATGAAACGTACACAATATATATGTTTGTGTGCCTGTGTGTGTGTGCCTGTGTAGCCGTGTATATGTTTAAGGAAACATTTTAATGAAATGTGATGAATAATCATTCATCTTCATGAATACTTGAAGCTGTGTAATCAAATTCATTTTGACTCTCCTGTTTTTGTTGTGTGTTGTCGATTTAAGAATTTTCCGATTTTTTTTCTTCGAGTTAAAAGAAATTTAAGAGAAGGTAATCTTGAAAGATTTTTTACATTACCTTGAAAGAGAAGAAGAACAAAAAAAAAAAAATACCAAGAAAACTTTAAAAGAGAGGAAGAAAAAACACAAAAGACAGTGTGAATTGTGTGAAAAGATTCTTTTTGTGGCTTAAAACCAAGGACAACAAAAATTGATATCAAGAGATGACTTTAAAATTGACGTATATCCACACTCACACGGGAAGGGAAAAAACAAAAAAAATTCTTTTTTTTAGAGATTTATCCTTTAACAGGCCTATCGTACTCAGGTGGTATCACTATATATGAGACATTTAGAACTCAAGTCTTAGATCTGTGTAAATGCTCATCTCAACCACAGCAAAAAATGTCTTTTTTTTTTGTTGGTTTTAGTTTATGGCATAAGCCGTTTTATTAAGCAGTTTCTGGTACAAATATGCATGTACAGTGAATGCCATTGAAAATCGTACACGCGTATATTAAATATTCATAGTGTGCTAAGGAAACATTTGTTAAGGAAACAGAAAATATTTTCTGTGACAAAAACACAATTTTATTGAGTTTTATTAAGGCATAAAAAATGTTGCCAGTTACATAATATCATAATAGAATTGCTGCTGGATTTCTTTAATTTCTTTTCGAGACTAACACTCAGAGGACGGCCCCTACATATGCAGGTGCATTGTGGTGGCATTTTGAAAAAGGTTATGCGGATGGATGGAGTACAGAGGGATGTAGTGTTTGAGGATATTAGATTGAATCTTCCTATATTATTAAGTGCTTTGGAAAAACTCTGCAGGTAGGCAGTTCAACATACAGATAGTCCGATTAAAAAAACGAGTTCTGTTTTTTCTAATCAGTGTGCCAGCATGCACACATTGCAGACATTGAGGTCTTAGTGTCAGACCGATAAGTTGCAGCGTTTGACAGCTTGAAAAAAATTTCTTCTGTTCTTTGTAGTCTTCACGCAAATGCTGAGCTTCTGAGTTTTAGTTAAACTATACTGCCTGCCGCTCGCTGATAAAATTAACGCATAGAAATGGAGTTTTAGCTTTAGAAAGTAAAGTTAAATGTAACACACATAATTCTATGATTACGATGACACTTTGTTTTTGATTAAAATTCTTGGATCTGGTCCTTAAGGTCGAAATATGATGTCTTTTAAGTATTCAGGATGAGTTGCAGCAGTCGATTCCCTTATTGAGATAGTTTACGGAACTTATTCCAGGTAGATTTCGTAATGACTAGAAGTGAAGACCCAATAAAAAAAAAAAATAAATCGTACGGACCGTTAGCTTTTCCCTCCTCCAGGCACCAAAAAGTCCAGGTTTTCTTATTTCGAGTAATCTGTCCACCAGTTCCCTAACAGAACGATATTTTCGACCAAAATTGGTACATTACGTTTAAACAAAGGGCTTAATGGAATTGCTTGATAGAAGCTTGATGGATAGGCTTGATGGATAGGACTGATAGATGGGCTTAATGGATAGGCTTGATGTATAGGCTTCATTTGTAGGCTTGATGGATAGGACTGATAGATGGGCTTGATGGATAGAACTTGATGGATAGGCTTGATGGTTAGGCTTGATGGATAGCCTTGATGGATAGGCTTGATGGATATGCTTAATGGATAGACTTAATAAGCTTGATGTGAATGCTTGATGTATAGGATTGATGGATAGGCTTGATGTGTAGGCTTGATGGATAGGTTTGATGGATAGGACTTGATGGATAGGCTTGATGTATAGGCTTGCTACTAGTCTCTTCAAATTTCATTCCAATTTTCTCCAAACTCTTGCACAGTCATTCAATTATGATGGCGATATTCACTCTGTGATGCTTAGAAAGTGGCCACGTTCCTACATTTCGTACCACATTTGTTTGCTCCTTGTATTACGATTTCTACTGTAACATGCCTTCACTGTAACCTCTTACTACAACCGCACATCGTCTATATTATGTGGCATGAGACTTATATATGCATGCCAGCCGCGACTTTACTAAACTTGCAATTGTCGTAAATATATGCTGTCTGTCGTTTGTATGCATGTTTGTTTGTTTGTTTGTTTTTGCAACACGTTCTCTAGTTTTTATTCGTTTTTCTTTTATGAAATTTTTGTTCATTTTCAACAAATGCATGCATCTACTGTAACGAAAGACAAACATTAAGAATTGTTGCCAAGAATCAAGAGAATAAGAAAAGAAAAGGAAACGAAATGTTTTCCTATTTGCTGTGTGTGTGTGTATGTGTTTTGGCACCAAAAAATCCTTTTCTACATGAATTAGTAACGGAATCAAGGATAAAATACTGCAATACACCGCCACCACATAGAGGGAACGAATTATAATAACGGGATATTTATAGATTGAGCCATAAAAATAATAATTGACCTCGAAACAAGGAATTTTGAATTCAAAATTTTGTTCTCATTTTTTTTAAAGAATTTCATGAAAATTGTTCACGTTTTTGCAGAGATTTATTGATAGGGTTGAAGGAAATATCGTATACGTTTGACAATTCCATTCAAATAACCTTTAGATGTACAAGTTCTGTTAATAAATTCTGGGTGCCTATCAATGGAATGTTCTGTGGCCTTGTCTTCTTCCCTGATTTGAACTATTTTCAGTTCGACGTATGTGTACCCGTAGCTAGTGTCTCCTATCCATTGCTATGGGGTTCCTGAGATGGATTTTGAAATGGTTTACAGCAAATTTTGTTGCAGATATGTCCATTGGGGATAAGATTCGTTACGTCATTACACAAGTGAATCCATTTTCCCATTTTTTCTTTTTTTTACATGAGTAAAGTTTATATGACAGCATCTGTATACTCTTATTTAGGGGTCTGAGAACCTGACGTGAGAATACATTCGAATTTACTGACGCATGAGCCTTTGTAAGGGTGTAAGATATGTTCCATGTCCAGGAACCATATATGGGGATAAAAGTCAATCGTCCCGCTACTCCTTTCTGCAATATATCCGTCGTTCATGGAGGATCTTAGGGAAGGCGTATACGCTCTTCTAGGGATTAAATGACTGTTTTACAGTCAGTACACACGCCTATACCTGCACACGATATACTTTCATAGCTGATTCGTACAGTGGCAGGGTTTATAGCCATTTTTTTAATTCTAAATCCTACTTTAGTAATCGGGTAGTGCAATCTGACTATCTAAGTTTGACGATCCAACAGTGAATATACTTGGATGAACTCATCCAAGATAGGTCATGCAACATTCTGAACTTCACCACCACTCTTGTGACGAGTTCAGCCTTAAAGGCTGCGCTCGTAATTCCTTGGTTTGCCAAAACATGTCTGATGGTAACCAGCTAGCCTACATCCACATAATCCGCTGAAGCCAGGTTTGATGCTTCCTCTGGTTCAAACACAACCACTAAACCAAATCGCCGTAGAATAAAGTTCGTCCTTGGTTCTTTACGAAGTCCTATAGCCAGTCTAAATTTTTTGGATTAATACGACAGTGCTTGGTGAATT
>QOCX01007407.1:0-10188 GCA_005959815.1 Sarcophaga bullata
CAAATTTAATTATACTTGTGTCAGTATAAATAATTTGTATTCTAAAATTATACAAGATACATTAGAGACTAAAATCGGCACTGTATCTTTTATCATTCCAAAGCAATGAATGAGTTACGTCATAGTGTAGCTACTTCCTTTTGAATTGCAAATAGTTTTTAATGATTAATAAGTAATGATTAATAAGTTTTTCAGTGGATTGTCAATATGAGAGATTTTTTAACCGTTACTTTTTAAAGATTATTGAAAACCTACGGCGTGTCCAGTCAGCCTGTTTCAAGTTTTGACGTATTTCTTTCAATATTTCAATTGCTCACGAATCTCGTCTTTCAAAAGGATCATGGTATCACGTACCATGTTGCAGTAATTATTGCACATCGCCTTAATGTGTTTCCAATTTGTATCGTTTTTAAGAACGTGTAGTACAAGAGTGCTTATTAAATAACGTCTGATTGTTCTGATGCCAATCGGAAGTACATTCATTTTGCTTCAGCTCATGCAACAGTGTGTTTTTCTATGATTCAGACCAAGATCTTTATGGTGAAATCTTCCCAGCAGGTGATCGCATAATATAATATGGGATAACTGAGGAGAATTTCGCTGCTCCATTATTCAATCTCGCAATTAAACTGGATTAAATAGTCTGTTTGTACGAACGATTACCACGACGTAATTTGAAAAACACTTCTGTTGATAAAAAAAATATTCCGTGCCTTTCGAGCGCTGTTAGGTTTTTAGAGTTTTGTGTGCAAAAATCGCAGTGACCCTCGTGACTATGTAAAATTGATTTTCATAAACTTCTATGTATATTGTGTTAAATTTTTCACTGACGAAATTAGTTGCCACAGACCGGCAGCCTTGTCTGTGTGGGAAAAACCAAATCAAGAAAATTCTATCAACTCGAGCAATCTTAAGCGATGGAGCCAGGAAAGGCTAAAACTAATTAAAGTAAATCAGATGCAAGTGATAAACAATTCGCGCTTGCTGTAGATTATATCATCGATGAATAAAAACTTCAACTCTGGGATCTTTAGGTATCTCTTTGTCTATGTTTTGTGGCCTGAAGTACTACTGATGGCATGCAATTCATTTAAGGCTTGATTTCTTCGAAACATCGTATTGCTAACAGTTTTTACAATCTTCTGCATTATTGTCAGGGACATAGACACACACTTATATATGTACATACGGGTATATACATAATTGATCATTACAATCCTTCAGTCACATCACTTATATTGTAAGTGGTGGGACGTCCATTGTAAAGTTGACTCTGAACGACAGATTTTTGAGAAACTTTTTATTCTCAGAGTTTTTGCCAGAAATCTGCTGAGAGGAAATCACCGAAGATATTTTTTTAGATATTTCGTTTTGTTTGAGATGTTTGACCTGGGGTTTGAACCGTGGCCATACATGAAATAAACCAACACACTACCTACTAGACTATGACGACTTCAATACCAACTAATGTAGTTAAATTTTGATTTGAAGCAATTTTCCCATAAATCAACTTCGTATTAATTATGTGAAGAAACTTTATTCTTAAAAGATTTCTTTCAATATCTTTGTTACCATGCCAAGTTGAGCGAAATTTCTTTTGCATCTTCTCCACATTCTAGGAATACATCATCTGTGAAAATATATTGCATTGCGTTGTAAGACCTATACTGACGTACGAAATATTCTTTCAATCTAACTGACTAAACTGTCTTTTAGCACTGATAATATAGAAAATAACACATAAACTAGTACATAAGCAGTGTTTTGATACGGAAAGATGTTTACATTATAAATAAGTGTTGTTCGTTTACAATCTGGTAACTTCTAGAATCCCACTGTTGATTTGTTATCGTATTTTTTTACTTTTCGTGGTCTTTCTATGTAGGTTTGTTATTGTAATTCTTTGTTATCATAATATTGTGTTTTCTACAATGTGAACTTAGTCGCTTCCAATATATAAAACAACCATGGTCTCATGTCTAATAAGCCAACTAGGCAGTATGTAATTCTCCCTCATTAATTCAGTAGCAGTTCTTCGGATGATAGTACAGTTGCCATTTTGTTTTGTCATCATAATCTTCATTAATGTTCGAAATATTATTCGTTAACTTTTTTTTCATTTTAAAATAAACATGTTGTAGGTCAACAACAAGTCGACGCGAATGATTTATACGTTTTTATTTTTATGTGTTTTGATTTATATTTAGAAATATTAATTTTTTGTCCAAAAAAAAATTTTTATCATGCTTTGAAATTAATGATGATGCCACTACAGCTTATCACTCTTTCTGATGTTGACGTGTGGAATATTTAATTGCCTTTAATATTTTAGTGTATAAGGAAACAACGGGATGCTGAAATTTTATGTAAAAAAAAAAGTTTTGTTGAGTTTTTTAAAACAAAAATATGTGTTTGCATAAAACACACAATAAAAGTGAGAAATTTAAAGAATTGTAATGCAATAATAAACAATTGATTTTTTTTGTAAATTTAATAAACAAATAATTTAAATGCCTTCAGTTGTTTACAAAATTTTAAACAGAGAAAAACACTGCATTTAAACAGTGTTTGTTTTCATTTATTTTTGTTTGTATAAAATTTATTTAAATCTTATAATTACTGCCGGCTGGATTACAATACGAGTATATAATTCCTATCAACTGCAAAATATTCGTACATTTGTTTTGTAAAATTCCTCTTTTTTTTATTGAGATTATTTTCCAAACTCCCTGAGCATTTAAACGAGTTTTAAATGAACGTAAATGACTTTCAGTAAAAATTGAAAATTTTAATTTTTAAATCTCTAAAGTGTAAAGTTGGTAAAAATTTACAAAAACAACAATAAAATAAAAAAAAAAAATGAAATAATAAAACTCATGTAATATTTAACAGTTGTTGGGAAAATCGAAAACATTAAAAATATGTACGAAATACGTACGTAAATATCTAAAACGCATTGCATTTTTAATCCCGTAAACGATAATTTCAGGTATTTATGTAAGTAATATAGAGTACCATATATGTAAACGCTACAAGTTTGTAATAATAAACTTCTACACTCACTCACACTTCTTCAAATTTCTATTTATTAAGTGAATTTTAAAACGTAAGCCAACGGGTAGTGCGGCATGTAAGGTATTTGGCGCCAATTAAATACTTGCCCAATTATGCAAATAAATTCAGAGTATCGAATAATATTTGTAAATTGTGGCAAATGATAGTGTGCTGATGAAATAACCACCACACAATGTTATTATTTTCGAAATATTCGAAATTTACAGACACCATATGTAAGTTAGCATGTGCTTAAAGTATAATAGTGATGCCAAACAAAAAGAAATTAAATTAAATGCGAAAAAAAAATTATTGAAAATAATACAATGCCTTCGAAATGTAGTGTTATAGAAGATTACTCTTAATATGATGGATATATACATACATACTTACATAATTTAGTCAGAATTAAGACCCAGCTTCTAACACATCTTATGTTGTGTGTGTTAATTTTATCAATGAGTGGCGGGACTTTCAGTTTAAAGTCGACCTCGAATGAGAAATTTTTTGGGCAATTGTTTATCTATTGGGAAACTTGTTAAAATACACCTTAAGTTAGTACATATTCTTGTGATAATACTGCCCGAATTTATATAAAATTAGCATTGACACTGGCAACCCTAATCTAAAAGCGTAAATTAGGGAAACATGAAATAAAAATAAAGTGAAGCGAATAATTTCAATAATAATGCAGGCAATTTTTTGATTACCCAACAAACGAACAATAAACCGCAGCACAGATAAAACTAAAAAATATATTCAATAAATTTTTCTAAAACCAATTGTTTATTTAAATCTGAAAAAAAGAAAAAAAAACAATTAAAATTTTGCCAAACATTACCATTTACATTGAAATTCTGGCCTCTTGAGGTTTCGACTTCTACACCACATTCTAACCACAAAGATATTAAAAATGATCACACTGATGTTTTCAAAATATTTTATTCTAATAGTTTAATATATTCTATCCTGTGGATCTTTTCGATGCCTCTACGCCCTGCACGAGATGATGAGATAGATGTTTGTATAGCGTATATAACCATATTGTTTCCTTCCATTATGGTTTAAACTGAAATTATGAACTTTTGTGGGCCAGATACATAAAATTGCATCATAAGTATTAAGCACAGGTGCTAAGACAGGCCGTAATCGATCAACTAATTACTGTAAGACAGGTGCAGGACAGGTAGACAGTTCGTGTTGACTGTAAATTATATCATAAATGCATAAGACCTTCAACTTTGAGCTTTAGGCTACAAATTATCTACATTTGTAGTGTAAGCTATACCAAATTGAACACAATTCCTTTGGTATTAGTGCCAGAAGAACGATAATGGCCTTTTAATTATTTCGGAAAATTAAATTGCCCTTCAAGTTTTCAATTATTTTTCGTTCTTTTCAGTGGCATACTGACTTAATTGGTGGGTATTACAACCTAGCTCTTCACACAACTCTGAGCTTCAGGCTAATCATTATCTATGTTTGTGGTGTGAAGAACACCAGATGGAACAGAATTCCTTTGGTAATTGTAGAAGATGGATGTTTAAGGCCTTTTGATTTCGTTTGTTTCTAGGTTTTCTATTCTTTTTCGTTTTTAAAGCAATCTATTTACGATTTAGTTTCCCTATCCACTTATGGTGCACAGTTTAAAGTGGACTTCAAAAGACAGATTTTTTTTTGGAAACTTTTCATTGCAATTTTTAATTACCCTCGGGGTTTTTGCCAGAAATCTGTTGAGAGTGAGTAGATGAAGACACATTCTTAACATTTCGTTTTGTTGGAGATGTTGGATCTGATGTTTGAACCGTGGCCCTCCATATAATAAGCCAACACACTACCTACTAGGCTACGATGAAAAAGTAAAAAGAAATTGTGTTGAGTTATTGAAGAGAAAATGAGTTTTCAAATAAAGAGGTAATGTTACTGTTTCATTTGATTAATTTGCTTACTTATAAATATACGCCAAAAAATATCTTCTAGAAGGGCTGTAGAGAACCGAAATCTGTTGAAAGAAAAAAGAAAAAATGCAATTGAAAATTCGAAAAAGGAAAAAACAAACATTTTTTAATGCCGAATAAATTTTTCTTTACAAGAAAGAACATTTTTTCAGGGATTTTTGCCATCAGTTAATTTAAGTATTGGTGTGACAATGAATCCTTTTTCATATCATATGGTCAAACACTCCTACACTATCAAAATTTTGGAATTGATCGTATGAATTTTTGTTTTTGTAAAATAACAATCATTGTAAACATTTGTAACATTTGGATTCGTTTGTATATCGTTCTGTATTATGCATTTAGGCATAGTCATAATGGTAACAATGTGCGCTTACTTGTAAACATTCACATTCACAGATAACTACTATGTACACATACTCCACCTCTTTATCTAGGAACAGTAATAAATATCAACAAATTGTTTACTTCCGGTCGATATTGTGCAAATGTAGACAATGGCACACATTTCCGTTTGCTGTTTAAACTTTTTTCTTTTTTGTTAGAATTCTTTTTTTTTTTTTGGTATTCGTTTTGTATAGAATATTGTATAGTGAAGTATAAACGATTGTAAGACCAGGGATATTAATAAATTTGATAAAATAGGATGACATGACATAATATATCTTCAAATTTCAAATTTAGACCAAGACATATTAGTTCTGCCAAAGTTAAAATTAAATAAACTTCTACATAAGGCTTCAAAAATATCGATGAAATATCGGTCCATTCGATAGTTTCTGTTATACAATATAAAATAATTGATGGGAACGTATGTTAGCCTATGAAATTTTCAGCCCAACTCTGGTCCACAGCTTATTTTTTTTGTACCTAATTGCCTATTATCATATTTGATCCCATTTTTTATAATGATATTATGCCTGCCTTCTTCTGGAAAATTTTGAGTCCCAGAACAGAAGATTTTGGATGCTAAACGAAGTCGGCAAACTCGTGCACTGGACAGTGAAAACTACGGTATTTAAGGTAACCTTATGTCAATGACTTCTGTCTCAACTATTATTGTCACACGGATATGCAGAATAAAATGGCAAATTTAAGTCATGCGTCCAAAACAGTGGATATGACAATCAATCGCACAAAACCAAAATCATGTCGCTACCATGCTAGCTAACTGGTTTGGTTATATCAGTTGCTACCGCCCAAGCCCATTGCGATATTTATTAATATCAGGGTAAAAGTACATTTTGTAACCTTTCCTGATCATTTTAATGGAATTGCTAGGATACGTGGAATTTTTACAAATTAATGTCTTGATCTATGCAGCTTTGTCGTTTTAAAGCGTTGACGTAAGTCTAAGCATGCTAATCTCATGTAAATAGTAGTCGTTAATTCCTGAAGTTGCCCTAGTCCAGTAGATAGAGTGTTGGCTTATTAGACGAGAGGCTACGGTTCAAACTTCAGGTCAGAAATTTTAATATTTCCTCGGTGACTTCCGCTTAGGAGATTTTTGGCAAAAACTCTAAGAGTAAATATATTTGCCATAAAAAGCCTCTGAAAAATCTATGTTCGGAGACGACTTTAAGCTGTAGGCTGTAAGCCAGTTCATGTATAAAATTAAAATATACAACATAGGTGGTGTGAAAAGCTAGGTTTTAATCCTGATTAAAGTGTTGTAACGATCAAAAATGAAAAACTACTCAAATCTGTCAACATTAAGCTGTAGATTCCTCCAATTATGAATAAAAATTGCACACAACACGAATGGGTGTAAGACGCTAGGTTTTAATCCTGACTAAAGGGTTGTAATGACCAACTAAATAAGTAAATAAGATGTATTTTAATCAGATTTTATCCAACTAAAATTGATACAATTAAGTTTGTCAAGTACTATAAGCATTTTGTTTTACTCTTCAACTTCTTTAAGTTTTCCATTGAATGAGATCTTTAATGCTTATTTCTCTTGCAGATAAAAGCATGCCTTTAAAATCGTTATTTACTTAAAATTAAGCAACAAAGAGAGCTACAGTTGCTTAATTCCGAATATATTTACCCGAATTAACTACTTTCTTCATACTTCTTCAGCTTGTGTATGTTATGACGGCAGAGGTTATGAAAAGAAAAGCATTTAAAAAGTATTAAGAGGCTATGAAAACTCAATTTGTTGATTTGCCATACTGTTTGTACTTAATTTTTACTGTATGAAGTAAATGAAAATATTGGTGGGGGTGGGGAGTTCTCAAGTAAAATATATTTTAAAAAGATGTGTGCATAAAAGCTATTAATTTGCAATATGCAATATGGCTGCAAGGATGGAAAAAAAAACAACAACAACATATTTAACTGTCTGCAACCATATTTCCCTTATAAATCCTTTATGCATTTTGCCTGGCTATTTTTTCTTGTAGCATTTTAAATATCATTTAATACAAATGAAATGGATTTTAAATATTTCTTTATCTTCCATGCAATATTTTCGGTTGTCCATTTTATTTTCTCTTTTAATACTGTAATGCAATGCATGCTACGAGAAGAACTCGTAGAACTCGTAGAACTCATGCTGGTTGGCTGGCACTGTAACGTGAATGGGTATGAGTGTGTAAATATTAAGTGGATAAATGGTAAACGAAATCATGTCGACTGCATCTTTCTGTGTTTCGTTTCCCTTTAAGTAAACTTTTTACAGTTCCTTTTTTCACCTATTTGGGGGATACAAATTATGGTGGGTGTTTGTGTGTATTTTTAAATTTGTTCTCTTTTCTTTTTTTTTTTTTTTTTTAAACCTCTATTGAAATTGCCAATCAAGTACAAGTTACCTTCTAAGAAACCAGTATGAACACTTTAAATGTTTTTGCGGCAATCATCCATCCTGATTTACTGGAACAAAGTCAGTTACTTGGTAAATATTTACTTCGTTCAAGTGGCGTAAAGATTTGTTACTGCCAGTAGTTAAGCATCGATTTGTCTTTTTTACAGTCATTGATTTTTCGTATTTGAATTGACCCATTTTGCTTCAAATACTTTGCTTTTACAAAAGGTGTGTGCAACGTAATGTTTACATACAAGTTGAAAATTGCATTTTAAGAATGTAATTTTCTGAAGTAATGAATTATTTGCATTCGCATTAACATACCAAGACTTCTAGTGCAACATCGATGAAACATCATAAGATGTTGAACTATAAGTAAAATATAGGAATAATAATAGGTAGCCAAATACGAATAAATGTTTACTCTATACAGTGCAGTATAGTGTGCACGTTAGGAAATACGATGTATAATGTAATATTTATCCGTCATCACAACATCGTCTTGCCGAACTAATCTGCTCTCCATCTATACAGTAAATATAGCCTTTTGTAATAAAATCATAGGCAATCTAATATCCTATTAATGATCATACATACAGAATTGTTCATTACAATCCATCAGTCAGGATTACGACGTAGCTTCTTATACCACTTATGTTGTGTCTGTTAATTTTATACATGAGTGGCAGGACCTACAGTTTTAAGCTCGAGACCGAACGATAGAATTTTAAAAAAATTTTTCATGGCAATTTTATTACATTTGCTGTCAGAGTTTTTGCCGGATATCTGCTGAGATCAAGTCTACAAAGAAATATTTTTTCGATTTCGTTTTGTTGGAGACGCCAGACGGCAATATTATTTACTCACAGAGTTTGTGCCAGAAATCTGCTGAGAGGCAGTCGTCAAAGAAATATTTTTTTCGTATTTTGTCTAGGGTTTGAACCGAGGTCTTATGTCTAATAATCTAACAAAATAATCTCTTTCAGTTGTTTATTCAGTAATTTTCCACAGGCGAAAAGAAAAGTCTAAATGCAGTTCTCTGACGCCCTTTTAATGTGAGATCCTGAGAGTTCCTTGCTAATTATACGAAAAAGTTCTAAATCCGTTAGCAATTTCATTGCCAGCACTCACAGGATTGAGTAAAATCGCATTGAGTAGTAAAAGATAAGTAAAACGCTTCGCGACTAGCTGCAACTTCCAAAAATATTGACATCTGTGCACCTTTCATACTCTTCTGTAGATTTAGCTTGACGCTGAATCAGAATGTACCCGGTTTTTTTTTTCTAAATAAAGATGGCCAACGTGCATTATATTGTGTGATTCCAAAGAAACGATCGCCATGACTGGCTGCAAATTCATTTAGTTCTTCTGCACCATTGATTCGCCCCAAGAACCTAGCTGTCTTGACTGTTAGTTGGTCTTTGAAGTATTAAGGGTGTTTACCCTTAATATCGCTTATTGTAATAAAACGGCTCAAAACTTAACGACTTGATTAGACTACGAAATCAATTTCTCCTCTAATTACGTATGGTCTTCTATTAATGGCTCTCAAAAGCAAACAAAATTCTGACAGGAATCAACTGACAGGCAAATTCTGAAAGTCACTGTTGTTTTTGGCCAACATTTGCTTTTATCAGACTGAGGACTTTGAATTTTGAATTTTCATTGTTTCTTGCAAGTAAATTCTATTTGGTCCTTGATGTAAAGATTATTGGCATTTATTACTAATTGACACTTGATAGAGTTGGAAAAGTCTGCCATTTACTTTGTCCATATCAAATTCACATGTGTTTGCCAGATTAAAAAATGGTGGAGTTATAGGAAAAGACGATTAAAATCCGGCAATTTTATCTTCTGTTATTAAGCTTAGACATCTTAAATCATACCCTAAACAACAATAAAATAAATTTTAGTATTTCACTGAAAACTAACATTAAAACGGTAACTAGGCGGTAATTGAGTGAAGCTAGGCCGTAATCCTGACTGAAGGGTTGTAATGACCAAGTATGTATGTAATTGAGTGAATAAAATTTGAGATTTAATTTGGAATGCTTAGTCTAATGTTGCAATTAAAAATCTTGTTTGTTGTGAGCTTAAGACATATATTTTCGAAAATACTTTTGCCCTTAGCCAATAATAACCAGTGGCAAATACATTATGTCAACTGTTAAAATTTTATGAATATTAAGTGTTAAATGACAAAAAAACAAAAAAAAAATACTAGATGTTGATGTAAATAATAAAATAATTTATTATGTTATCGATAACATATTAAATTTATGCAAATTAAACATTCATTATTGAAACATTTAATTAAATTATTTAAACAATAAATGACGTTTATAAACATTATATTCAAACAAGTTTTCT
>QOCX01007408.1:0-10188 GCA_005959815.1 Sarcophaga bullata
AATAAAGCGGATGGTCATGCGGCTTTAACTCTTGAACTAACTGAACTTTATAAGGCGCCATACCGCATCTTTTGGCAAAATTCAATGTAAACTGATGCGTGAAATGTTCAATTCATGAGAACGATGTTGAGTTGATGTTGATGTTGATGGATGCTCACATACACGCTCAGCCAAAGCTGCGATATTTTCGGGTGTACGTACTAAAATCAGTTTCAAGAACTTTAGCAATAAACTTCAGTATACCAGGCACTGTTGGTCCTTCTCTGCCAACGAATTTTGTACGATATTTTCATGCAATATCCTTCCAATAGTCTTTGTTTTGGAGATAAATTTCCAATAAATCCCAACGTTACTAAAGTGTAAATCGATTTAATACGTTCAGTGGAATTAATACAATGGCATAGCTCCTGTAAAAGTCATTTTCCTCCAGTTTACGACAATTACGTCTTGCATGTGTCCTCTTAATGCAATGTCTAGTAATGGCACTAATAACCATACTGAATGTGCTTCTTTGAATTTAAAGCAAACTNNNNAAATTGCCATGAAAAGTTTCTCAAAAAAATCTGTCGTTCAGAGTCGACTTTAAACTGTAGGTCCCACCGCTCATGTATAAAATTAGCACACACAACATTAGTGGTGTGAGAAGCTAGTCCGTAATCCTGACTGAAGGGTTGTAATGGCCAGTTATGTATGAGTGACAGGCCCTACAATTCCGAATAACAGATTCCAAATCTGAGAGAAGAAGTTGGTCAGCGCAAAGGATGTATATTAAGAGCACGACTACCCTACGCTGGAAAACCAGCCAGAAAGTTTAATAAACGAAGCTATATGCTTGACATCAAATCAAATTTATACGGATAGATGGCCCACCTGATACGTGTGGTTGGATGCTATGTATGTCCATGGTTATTTGGTAAAAAAGATTGATTAAATTACTACAAATTTCACAGACGTAGTTGCAGAAATATTACCATTGTAAACTGTGGAAGTTCGGGAGTTGTTGTTGGGAATCCTCTTTAGAAACGTGGTGACTGCTGCACTGTAAAATGCATTTGATTGATGCTTTCACTGATTGATGATTAAAATTTTTAAAAAATTAATGCATTTTAGAAGGTTTCCAACTAAAAACGATCTGCTTCCTACTATACCATGCCAGCTCTTTCAAAAATGAAAATACCCGCACCCTGATATACAGTATATTGACCAGCTCAGTATATGATTCAGTGCAACGAGTAAAATGAGTGTGTTTTTGCTGTAATGACTGGAGTAGTAGTAATGGCCAGTAGTAATTGTATTAGAATGAATATAAATTGTGTATCGTTAAGACTTAAATATGTTCAATATAATAAAGCAACAACAACCACAACAATAACAACAACACTAGAATTAACAAAACAAAAATTGAACAAAAGAAAGAGAAGAAGAACAACAAGTTGAAACGAATCATGCAAAGTAAAGGCGTTGTCCCGCAACTAACTAAGCATGTGCGATGGCATAGTAATCCACTTGACCATTTGACCATAAAATCAACTTTATTTTTGCAAGAAAGCAAATGAAAAATTAAAAAAAAAGAAAGAAAGAAAGAAAGAAAAAGAAAGAGAAAAAGTAAGAAAAGTTCTATTTTATGTGTTAGACGTAGAATTCTTTAGAAATTGGACACTCCAAGTTGCAAGAGTCCACCATACAAATGCTGAAATTGTTCCACTATGCATGTTGCTTATAATAATAAAAAAATGAATGAAAATGTAAAGAAAAATAGTGCAAAACGAAAAGAAAGACAAAAATTATATCGAAATGAATTTTTATTATAATTTTGCAATAAGATTTTGCGCCTCTTTCTATTCGTTTTTTTTTTCTTTTTTTGTGTAGCATTTAGCAGAAGCTAAAACTCATCAACAAGTGCAACTAATGTATTCGTTAGGATAAGAAATATAAGGTGACCAGATTCTTACAATTTAGTTTAAGTATTAATGGTCTAGCAGAAAATGGCAGTGGTTAACAGTCTACGCAGCATATTCTGTATTACGCAGAATTTTATGCCCTACTTTGAAAAGAAAGGGACCCTTAGGAAGACGCATAAGTCTTTTCCCCATTGCGTAAGCAATTCAGTGTAAAAGATTAAAATCTCAACTAAACAACATATTTGGTCCACTACCATTAACATTTTCACACCATTTTACTGGAAATTTAAGGGTCTCAGTTGTCTAGGCAACTACAGGGCCGTTAAGCTTGCCA
Source organism: Sarcophaga bullata (assembly GCA_005959815.1). NCBI lineage: Eukaryota > Metazoa > Arthropoda > Insecta > Diptera > Sarcophagidae > Sarcophaga > Sarcophaga bullata. The sequence continues at coordinate 2,236 of QOCX01007408.1, forward strand.
GAGCTTATAAACTCCTTCCGAAACCCTCATCCATCGAATTGGTTATGATACTAACTTCAGTTAAATTAACCATTCTGCGATAATTCTATCCTGCATTAACGAGGAATTTCGCTCCACCGCCATATTAACTTGGCTTTCGATTGAGAGAAGTCGGATCAATCAACTATTCGGACTTGATCGTAATGTCATCCCGATTGCAGTGGTCGTGCTTACAGTTCATTGTGTTATGTTAAGCCACGCAAAAAGACTGCAGAGGAAGCTGTTAACCGCTTTCATTGTCATTATCTATCTCTTGCGAGGTGTAGATATAGGTTACTGGGATCTCCAATCCTCACCAACTCATCCATTGATATCAAGGATATAGCTTCGTTTCTTACACTTTCAAACTGGTTTTCCTGTGCAGGGTAGTCGGGCTTTTAATGTACAGCACTTGCGCTGACCAATTTCTTCCCTAGTTTGTTGGAATTTGATCAGTGCAGGGACTGCGACATCACAATGGGCCGCTAAGAGTGCTCAAGTGAGCAGACTTGGCCAGACCTGGAATCGTCGATGCATTGGGAATCCCTTTGAAGTTCAGCGAGCTCGTAATCATCAAAACAGGTTTAAATTCTGTTAAAGTGAGGTGGGCAGATTTGGAATCTGTAGGTCCTGTCACTCATGTATAATAAATAACACACACAGTAGAGGTGATGTGAGAAGTCTCCAGTGAAGGGTTGTAATGACCAATTATGTTCTGTACATAACGTACATGGTTCAGATCTCATTTTATATGGACAAATCTGACCGAAGCTGGATAGATGGTATGCAAAAAGTCTGCTTTAAATTTAAAGCAGTACGTTCAGTATGGTTATTAGTGTCATTACCAGACATTGCATTAAGAGGACACATGCAAGACGTAATTGTCTTAAACTGGAGGAAAACGACTTTTACAGGAGCTATGCCATTGTATTAATTCCACTGAACGTATTAAATCGATTTACACTTTAGTAACGTTGGGATTTATTGGAAATTTATCTCCAAAACAAAAACAATTGGAAGGAAATTGCATGAAAATATCATACAAAATTCGTTGGCAGAGAAGGACCAACAGTGCCTGGTATACTGAAGTTTATTGCTAAAGTTCTTGAAACTGATTTTAATACGTACACCCGAAAACATGGAAGCTATGACTGAAAATGTCCGTGAGAATCCATCAACACCACGTTGTCATCGTTTTCATGAATTAAACATTTCACGCACCAGAATACGTTGAATTTTGCGAAAAGATCTCGGTATGAAGCCTTACAAAGTTCAGTTAGTTCAAAGGTTGAAGCCGCATGACCATCCGCTTTATTTTCGCTTTCCTAGATGGGCCAAGGAGAAACTATACGATGTCTTGATGATGTCGAATAAAGCTGATTTTCATCTTCGTGGGTACGTTAATAAGCAAAATTGCCAATTTTGGGACTCAGAAAACTTTCACGTTGTCTTACAGAAGTCAATGCACTCATTACGAGTGACTGTTTGTTGCGGCATGTGGAGCGGAGTCATCATTGGCTCATATTTCTTTGAAAATGAGGGTGATGCAACAATGGAGACATATATCGCACAATGATAAGCCATTTTTTGTATCAGCTCTTCATGATATTGATGTGTACGATGTTTAGTTTCAACAGATTTATTACGTCGAACCTTGTTGGCCGTTTGGTCTAAGATTTTTTTGGCAATCATGGTCTAATATTTTTCAGCCTGAATTCCTTGGTGATGAACTGAATGCCTTAATTTGGTTTATTATCGACCGTGGCACACACGTGATCACAATGTTAAATTCCTTTTTTTTCTAACATTTGGCCACTTCAGAATTGGAAAACTTAAAACTTAGTGGTTAGACAGCCTCATCAAGATTTTTTCACAATTAATTTGCAAGATTTTTTTTTTCTTTTTTTGTACACAAGTTTTGGCAGAAATAGAAAACTCGTATTAGCCAAATGCCAAACCCAATCATAATTTGAAGCGCCAAAATATTGCCAACATTAACAATTTGCTGCACCTGCTTGTAAAACATGTGACTGTCGGACGTCCATTGAATTCAAACGAACGAATGGGGATAAATGCAGTCAACCAGGCATACGTACTCATATCGACATGAGATGAAAAAGAAAAAAATTTTCTTTTAAAACCTCTTTTTTTTTTAATTGTTAAAGAGATACATGTATGTATGTATGTAATACTGTGTATACGTTTTAAAGTGTTTAACTGGAGCATATTTAGTGTTTATGTTTTAAAGGAGTTGCTTGCTTTAGTGGCTGGCTGCTGGCTGCTGGCTGCTGCCTCATATGAATTTTTCTTAGTTTAAGCAACGAAAATAAAACTTACCAATCACTGATATGGCATGGAAATCTAAGAAATAATCTCCCAATAACAATACACAACACAACAAAGAAGAAAAAAAATAGAATTCATAAGCCAAAGCCAAAGAAGCTAGAAAAGGCATTTGAAAATAATTTTCATTTTTTATTATAATTACTTCGGCCAAATTCATAAACACTTTATTAACAAAAAAAAAAGAAAAAAGAATGTGAAAATTTCATGTTTTTTTCATGCTTTTCTTCTCTTCTTTTTACACTACAACATATGCTGCTGCATATGCTGTTGCATATGCTGCATATGCAGCCAAAGCCACACCAAAGCATTTAATCAATTGCTAGAAGGAAAGAAAGAGAGAATTAAACATGCTTTAATAATTGAAATTAAAAACTTCAATTTATAACTTTATTTAGTGTCGAGTTATGTTTATAAACAAAGTTTTGTTTTTTTTTTGAGACATTTTGGCTGCAAGCTTAAAACTCATTAGCGTTCTGCTAGAGCAGCTAATTTTCTAAAAATGCTAAAGAAAAACTTACGCTTTTACTGTCTGTTTTCATTTAATTTATGAATAATTTGTCGTCTATTTTATAGGCATTTTCAATTAAGAAAGCAAGCAAGCCTATTAAGCCATATTTACAGAAAAGTTATTAAAAGTCTGGTTTTATGTTTTCTAATAATTTTTTTATTAGTTTCCTAGACATGCCACATGATATATAAGCCGGGTTTTAATTTACTCCACATGTAAAGTAAAAAGTGCCTATGCCTAGAGTTTTTAATGATGTTAGGTTAAGGATTCAGGCAATCCTTGCAGACTCGGTTGTTTCCTAATTGCTGAGTATACCCACATGATTTTAAATCCCTCACATACATGCATACATACACACATAACAGGCCATAATTGGCCTTTAGTTAGGGTTACAACCTAGCTTCTCACATTACTTATGTTGTCTAGCTTAATTTTACTCATGAGTGGCGGGATCTAGAGTTTAAAGTCTACTCCGAACGATAGATTTCTTATTTTTTTGATGTGGTTTGTATCACTTACATTCCGGAAATCTGCCATCATGACTTCAGAGCCTAACAAACTCACATTGAGTTACTTGAAGTCGATTCGAAAACCGACTGTTTTCACAGCTGTCTGAGGTCTTTGCTTTTGGGAAATTAAAGTTTCTAACCAAACATTGTATATTACGGAAAACACATTGATGAGCGGGTTCCGGTGGAGGTTATGTAAACAAAAATTACATAAACTACATGAGCACAGATATAGTTTTTAACAGATTTTAATTTTGAATCCATGGTTAGTTCAAATATGCCCAAATGTAGTCTGGTAGGTAGGGTGTTGTTTTCAATCTCAGGTCAGACTATCTGTAACATACATGATGGATTGTAAATGATCAATTATGCAGGTATGTAAGAGGACTTTCACCCGTGTATTACCTCCTGGAATGCATTAATGAGCCACATACTTAGCGCCACACAGTCTACAACACGAATATTAAATGCCTTGTCAAAAGACTCTTAACTAACCGCAGATTCTATTTTTATATGAAATCGCCCTAATCCAGAAGGTAGTGAGTTGACTTGTTAGACGTGAACCATCCTTTCAAGCCCCTGGTGAATGAATATTTCTTCGGCAAAAACTCTGAGAATAAATAAAATTATCATGAAAAGTTTTCCAAAAATCTGTCGTTCGGAATTGACTTCAGAATTGGTGGTGAGACGCTAGGCCATAATCCTAACTGAAGGGTTGTAAGTGGTAAGGCTTATAAACCACTTTAATGTGGGATTCATGAATGTATTCTTAATGATTCTTTCTCATTGCAACAGAATCTGCAACATCCATACTAAATACTTGTACACTGAGTCTACAGAGTCCTGCCAAACGACTGCTCTTACTAAGATCAGGTAATTTTCGGCTCAGATTTCATTTTATTATAATCTCCCATCAAAAGTATTGATTACCTCAAACCTCATTTTATTTTCATTTAATTTTCATTATTTTCATTAATTTTCATTAATTCATTTTATTTTCATTAATTCCGTAATCCTGACTGAAGGGTCAATTATGTATGTAAGTATGTCTAATGCAAACGTGTGACTTTTGTAAGCAGTCTTGGCAAAAGCTCTGTGAGTAAATCAAGTTGTCATGAAAAGTCTCTTAAATCTCAAGCCATAGTTTTGAATTATTTCAGGTTTTGAATAAGAATTGTTGTGATTAAATATCATACTCGTGATACACGTGAAAAAATAACGGTAATTATAACGAAATTATTTGCCAATTGTGTGTGCAGAGACAGTTATTAAAGCTCAAGTCAACCTGGATACAGGGAATCGATAGAGTTTTTAAAATTCGAATTCAATTTTCAAATGCTTTCCCCTACTTCCTGAAAGAATACCAACTATGTATGCATAGCCACACATTTTTCACAATCGTTTTTTAATGGAAAACCAGATGTCACATCAAGCAAATATGTCTTTAAGGCATTAAGTTATGTTTAATTGTATGTTTATTATTCAATTAAAAAACCAGACTACATATGTATTTACACAATTGTTATGTAAAACATATTGAATTGTAAAAAACTTGGAAAAAGTGTTCTGAATTGTTTGTGTAACAATTTCTTTTAAGTTGTTTTTTTCTTTTTCTTTCCTAATGTTTTCTAATAAAACATGTTTTTTGTTTTGTTTTTGTAAGCAAAAGGTGTCAGACAAGAAAGGGAAAAAAACCATATGACATATACAGTGACATCGAACATCGCATAAAAGAAAACTTTAAAATGCATGCGACATAGAATAAGTGCCCCCAGCATAGTACTGATTGCACTTGGAAGTAAATTAATGCTTCAAAGAACATTTGGGTAGATAGACAGACAGACGGACCGGACCGGACAGACAGACAGTTAGACAGACAAAACAATACACTTTTATAGTCTGTATATATGAAGATACAGTTAAGATGGGTCATTCACATGCTCAATGAATCGTCAACTTTTAAAGTAAAAGTTTTCGTCATGTTGTTCTACGAATAACAAGTTCTTTCTGGGAAATACTTGTAGTTTTTAAACGCTCATAAAACAAGGTATTTAGGGCTCTTTTTTTGTATGTAAATTATTTAACATTGGTTCAGACAAATCGATTGTAAAAATTCATTTCATTTCCTATCAAAAAGCAGCAACCAGTGTTGTAAAGGCATTTCGTTTTAATGTTGCAATGATGATGCTGCTTCTGCTGCTTCTGCTGTATGATGTATAGAGTAAATGAGAGCGGGGCCAAGAAGTAGAATATGAAGAAGAATATAGTAAAAATGGCTAACGGTTAAATGTTTTTATTTTTATTATCTTTTTTTTCAGGTGTAAATATGCATGCATAGCCATTTGAAATAATAAAACTGTCACTTAATGAAACAGCAGATATTCAATAGACGAAGCAACATCATCATCATCATCATCATCATCTTCGTCATCACAATCATTTGTCTTGATGGTAGTCAAAGCAGTAGTCAAAGCCGTAGTCATAAGAAACATTTGCTTCCATATGGACTTCTATCGTATGGTAGGTAAGTCATAAATACTTCAGAGTACTAAAGTTCCTATAATTCTGGCCACAATATTTTCGATTAATTCAAACACTTAATTGCTGCCTCACTCATTTACAAAGCCAAATAAAATATTTTATTGTAAGGAAGGCTTGGTGGTGTTTGTTTAAAGAAGATTTTCAGCATAAAGTGAATGCAATTTTTATGAATAGAAAGTACGGCTTATCATGCTATGCAGTATTCAAACTAAAAGTTACTGAATAGTTAAACTCTGAAGACATCGTTGAGAAATGAATTGTCGAAAATAGAAATAATATGGACACCTAAAATATAATTTTTGTTTGATTATGATGTTGAAAGGGAGTCTAGGTTACAACCCTTTAGTCAGGATAAAGACCTAGCTTCCTAACCATCACTTAAGTTGTGTATGATAATTTTATTAACGAGTTTCGGGATCTACAGTTGAAAGAAAGAGCAATCCTTCTGAGGCCATCACAATTATGGGAATTGGTGTGAACCTATCAATACAGGGCTACTCATATAAACAAACCTAACCTACACACAAGAGATGACACCCCATGTGGTGTAGGTACTAAAGTGTTTAACTACGAACCCAAGCAATCCAGATTCAAATCCGAGATTCAAATACACAAGTTTTTACTTTCGAATGTAAAAAATTAGGAGTTTTTCATTTTTTCTACCTCCATGGAGCACTTCGAATCTTGGTCCTCCCCTTGAGAAAAATGTAGAACTTAATTAGCAAATACTTACTATACAACAACTCAATTCATCTTCATGGGCAGCATTACTTCTATACAACGATAAATGCCAACCCTATGATCTCAGCACTTGCCATATTAATGTAGCCTTTGTTTAATGAAACTAAAACAATGTACAGGCAGGTTTAATGCTGCCTCAAAATTAGCTTTCATACAAGTCAACGCAGTCTAGTAGATACTGTGTTTTCTTATGAAGCGGGACCCCTGGCTCAGACATCTTCTTTTCAGCAAAATTTTGGCATAAACTCTTGAGAGTAATTGAAACTTGTGTTAAGGAAACTGCACGTGTATAAAGCTTTGTACAAAAAAGTGCTTATGACTATGGCTTATGGCTTTTAATTATGTTAGGTAAGGAAATTGAAAGTTTGCTATCCAAACTTTTGTATGTTAAGGGAGCCGATATAAGGGGAGAAAACATTCGATGACGTGGGTTCCGGCGGAGGTGTTCATGTGGAACAAAATTTACCATAAACTCCAAGACAGCAGTTAGGTTTTTAAAGATTTTCAGGATTTTGAATCCGATGGGTCAGCTACAGAATATGAGAGCAGAAGATTTTGTATTGTGCTGATAGGTAGGTGTTGTAGGTTTCCAATTCTCAGGTCAGACCATCGTTCGAACCATAGAGCTTGAAGGGATTGTAGCGGGGGGGGGGGGGATGCGGGTCGAATTAATGTAAGTATTGTAAGAGCGGAGCTTTCATCCATATATTTCTCGCTATGTTTTCACATGATTTCATTCTTGACGCCACAGACGTCGTATAACACCCATAAATTATACCCTGAATCTTTAATGCCTTTCAAAAGACTCTTTACTAACCTCAGATTCTATTCTTAGAAAATCCGGATATCCCTAGTCCAGAAGCTAGTGAGTTGAATTAGTAGACGTGAACCATCGTTCCAAGCCCCTGGTATGACAAAAACTCTGAGAATGAAATAAAATTGCCATGAAAAGTTTCTCAAAAATCTGTCGTTCGGAATTGACTTTAAAATGTAAGTCTCGCCGTTCTCCTGGCCAAATGCGTTCGCCAATTGTTCAAATCTTTAGTAATCTTTAAACCAAAAAGTTTGCATAACTTTGGCGTTTGATTGCTTTACCCTTCTGAAGGTAGACATGCTGCTCGTATTGCTGGCATCCTAACGAAACAGTAGTCAAGGCTTTATTTACTGACAAACTCACATTGGCTTTCTTTGAAGTAAGTGTGTTGGCTTATGAGCCAGGGATCTGCTCAGATATCTTCTTTTCAGCAAATTGTTGTCATAAACTCCTGAGAGTAGACTACGGTGACTACT
>QOCX01007410.1:0-10185 GCA_005959815.1 Sarcophaga bullata
AGATTACGCTCCTGGATGCATAGCCTGTTAAGCAAATCAAAAGTGCAGTATGGAGCCCATGTTTGGGTAGACAGAACAAATCTAAAATCATTTGCAATGGAACTTGGAATTTAAACCCATTGAGAGAAGTAAAGCATTAAAGCTAAAGATTTTCGGCTTATCAGCCTATCGTTACTTCTAAGATGCCAGAAAAAATCATTGAAGCCTCTATTAGAGAAGCCTTTGGCCACGATAATCTTTCAATGCCTCAACAAGCCAACACTTATGATTTAGCCACTCTTTCCTCAATACGTATGTAAAACGATCTTCACTCCTGGCTTAATAATGGAATGTGGAACTGGATTTGGGGACTATTCCGCAAGGCTGGCATTGAACGGATCATACAGATTACCTAACCAAACCAGCATATTTCAGGCAAAGAGATTTTTGCTATCGAACTAGCTGCACGTATGATCGCAACAACGAACCTACCTTCGAACTTGATCATATGTGTGGACTGTCAAGCAGCAATTAAAGCGCTGGACTTCCATCTCACAAATCAAAGGGCATCGGGAGTTGCATTGGCATTCTATACCGCATACGTAGACACAAAACTCTCGACTCTACTGGGTTCCAGGCCACTTTGGCATAAAGGGAAAGGAAAAGGCGGACGAACTTACACGGAAAATATTGGAAATGTCAGCGGAGAAAACGATAGAGAGTATATATGCGCCCCTACAAGAATGCTTTTTCAAATTGGGAAACTGCAGCATGGAATTCAACAAACGATGGTTGGTCCAACATACCTGGTGTGACCGAATTTTAAAACTGTTGAGTCCAGTAGTGCACAGCACGAAAACCTAGGAACTTTCTGAGTTCTACAAGGGAACAATTCGCATTCTAACAGCAGTTCTAACTGGACACTGCGCTACTGACGGTTGCGCTGACAAGCTCGGTTTACCCCACAGGATTACTGCAGTAGCTGCCAGGATGTGGAAGAAACGGATTCGGTGCAACACCTTTTATGTGTGGCACCTTAAATGGTATCTCCAGAAGGGAGTTCTCTTCATAAGCAAATATTTTTTAATTGCTGTCTTACAAGTCTCACCTTAAAGGTTTCAATTTTGACTTTTATTACCCCGCACATACATACGTAATATTCTTGCATTTTCTATTCTGCCACAATTTGTGGTACAACATGCACTGTGTGTGAGAGAGAAAGAGAGCCAGGCAAGAGGAGCTTATTTTAAGTACTTTTTTTAAAGCATTTTTAAACGTTTGTGGAAGTGGGTGTGTTGCAAAAAAATTCATTTATTTGAGACACACAGACAATGTTTAACCAAAAAGTTTTGAAATGTAAGTTGGTCTTACAATTTGGCTGCGTATGTGTACGTATGTGGTCTTAATTCCCGTTGTATTTGTGGCTTTCCTTTTATGCCTGCCTATTGTTTAGTTTTTCTTTCTTTCCTTGGTTTTTTTTTTCGTTACCTTGAAGGCTTTTTATGTCCCTCTCTGCTGTTTCCTTTTTTTTTCTTTCTCCAGAATCATGTTGCACCTTCACCTCCTGGTTGTTGTTGCTTTTGTTCGTTCATTTCCTTGCAATTCAAGTGGCTTGATTCGTGGTAATGCTTGCCTTTAAGTCGTTGTGCTTAATTTTAATAAACAATTGCACGAAACTGTTGTAATCTGCAGCTAAACTAGTGATGTAAAGTAATCGAATGGATTAGTCGAGACAAAGAGCTAGTATTTGCATAGAGCAGAGCCAGTAGCAGAGATCTCTTCTTTTGAAAGAAGGGAATGCGGCTGACCCACTTTGAGAGTTACAAGTTGGGTGGGACACTGAAGGAAAAGGAAGGTGAACGCCTGAACCCATAACCGATATGGAAAGCTCAATGAAAGACAAACAAGGCGGCGTAAATCATCACAAAACTCTGTTAATCTCAGTTCCTGATAACTTCAGAAACAGCATTCCTTATGATGCAGTGCAAACGATGGCAAAACCAGAGAGAGGCCTCGAAACTAAGAAGGATATCAGGAGAATATGGCAGAAGAAGAAGAGAAAGGGAAGGTTAGGTTAGGTTAGCGGGTAACTTTACCATTCAGAGGCAAGTTCACTTGGTGGCCCATATGCCTCATTGTGTTATCCAATGTGATGTAAGTCCCCTTTTCAAGAGTTGTTTGTGGTGGGTTTGAATCATCCCCAGCTTTGGATGAAAATGGGCAGTTATCTTAGCGACATGTAGGCCATCATGCCCAGATCTTCAACCTTTTCGTCCCCCAAAAACCAAGTGCAGGGCACAGGCATAAAAGGTGTTGTAGAGGTTTCGTTTCCTCCACATCATGGGAGCTTCTGCAAGAATCCTGGTGGGGCAACGAAACTGTCAATAGCGTAGAGCCTCGCTAAAATTCCTGCTAGAATGCAAAACGCTTTCTTGTCGAACTCAAATAGCTCCCTGCCTTTCGTGCTGTCCACCGCTGGACACATCAGTTTTGACGAAGATAACTGTTTTGAAGTGCAGGACACTAACAACTGCTCCTATAAGATCTTGCGTTTCTTCATGTTGCAGGACACAGTGCCTAGTCAAATACTTACATGTTCCTCCAAGGAATTCTTCGAAAATATTCGTTTAATTTCGAACAACTCTATCCATAGAGAAACTTTCAAAACGCCAGGTGATATTTCGCATACAGGGTTGCAATCACACAAACCTAACCTCATTTTTCATATTTGCCTACAATGTACAAGTGCTGGCTCATATTCGTAACATTTATGCCATAACGTGTGTGTAAGTTTGCCTGGCACAGAATGACTATATGGTTGCCTGCTGCCAGTGTTGAATTTCCATTGTGAAATGGAAAAAGAAAAAGTTTTTGTTTTTGTTGTATTGTTGGCAACTTGCTTGCCACTTAAACCCAATATTATTCAGGTGCATAACGGTTTATTGTTTTAGATTCTCTACTCAACTCGACTCTACTACTTGACTTGACTCTGCCGTTTTCTGCACTGCCCCGCTCTTCGCATATTAAAATTTGTTCCCATTGCATGCATCGGCATAGTATGTGGGTGTGTGTGTGTGTGGGTGATGTCTCTGAAATATTTATACACCGACATAGTCTCTCTTGCATGCATACATACGTACATAATCCAACAATATACGTTTAAATGTGTGGAAAATTTTGCATTTGTTACACTCCAAGGATAATATGATTTTGTTGCCAGGATAAAAAAAAAGGCAAAAAAACGAAAAACGGAAAAATCATCTTGTACGGCTACAGCTCGTACAGGAGTGAGAGCATAAGGATTCCAAGAGAAGAGCCTGAAAACAAAAGATCAAATTTTGCCGGTATGCGTTAGAGGAAGCAAAGCTGTTAAAACCGTTGTAATAGGATATGGAGAGACAAGCAGGGCAGGGAAGTGATGAAATTTGAATTTGTGGCAGAGAAGTGACTACTGAATGTGCAACTACAACAATTGCTTGTTAAGCAAACTTAAAACAATTTCAAGGGGTTGTCGAATTTAATTGAAATCAAGGGGCCAAATTCTACTACCAGAAGACCTTATGCGATTAAACTCTACCAAACGATAACTCAAGGGGCCCTAGTGAGCTAAGTATGTCCATCCAACTCTCTTAGATCGGCAGTCACCTTTGCCTAACTACCAAACGTGAGTAGGGTTAGGCACTACGATATACTGTCAGTAGTGGAGACACAGCACCATTAGTGGAGACACACTCAGCCTAGTTACTCTCCGTTGGTGCATTACGTTTATTGGCAAGGTTGACGGAAGCTAACTTAGTTTACATAGGCTCTGTTAGTTTCTAAATCAGATGCTGGAAAGAGCTCTTGTAATTAGATTCACCCGTCATTCTTGTTTGCTTCTCAACAAGTGCTACACTAGGGGCAGATCACTTCATGCACTTCATCTCACAAATGAACAATCCTTACAAGTAAGGATTACAGATTGACAGTGAGGACGCTTTAAACCAACGTGGTTCGTAATGTGTTTGTCACCACTCTTCAGTTTAGATTGGACTGGTTGAGTCCTCTTCCTTAAGGAAAGTATACAATGTCAGATTCTATTAAAAAAATGAATCCCATAAGTTATGGTAGTCTCTACTCTCTTCTTTGTAACCTCCACTTAATTTCTAAAGCCACAAAGATATTGCTTACTCTGATAACATAGCCTTTGTAGCATCTAAATATACTGGCATTCCCTTGTTTGTATTTCGCGACAGTCTAAATGGTTTCTACTTCCTAAGAACTTTCTAGCCATGAAAACACTAACAAGCTCAAATAGAAACAGAAGTCAACTTAAGCCTCTCTCGTGTCCGTAAACTTCTCGAGGTGTAATACTGTCTGCCTAGGTTAGGGTCGAAGTGGTAGCTTTGATTTTTAAAGCCCGTTGTAATGCCACAGGTAAAGGCAGTCCCTGTACTGACCGTGTTCCACCAAACTAGGGAAGAAGTTGGTCAGTGCTAGGGCTGCTCATTAAAAGCACGAATACCCTACGTTGGAAAGTTAGCCGGAAAGTTTAATAAGCGAAGCAATATCCTTGATGTCAATGGATGATAGATGCGTTAAGCTGACAAGGAATGGAGAGCCAGATAACCTATATCTGCGCCTCGCAAAAGATAGGCGTTGACAAAGAAAGTTTATCAGCAAATCTGTGCCCACGGCAGCAGACGTTAGATGTGATCTGAAGTTACTCCGCGTGTCTTCCAATAACACAATGACCCGTAAGCATAGCCACTGTGATCGAAATGACATTTCGATCAAGTCCAAATAGCTAGTTGGTGCATCTTCTATCCATCGAAGTCCAAGCGGTTCTGGCAGTGTACCAGAATTCATCATTGACCTAGGACCTTCTGAAAGAATTCCTGCTCAATGGCCAATTTAACCGAGGTAAGTAGCATATCCAAATCGATTGACGAGGATTCCAGAAGGAGTAACCAGTAACGGTGAGCTCATCGGCCTTGCAGTTTCCCGGGATGTTTCTAAGTGTGACACTAAAACGCTCAGAGAAAACGTCGAGATATCGGCGGCACTCCCTAACGATTGTTGAGTTAATTATAATGCTCGATGGAGATTTTATAGCAGCCTATCTATCGGTCAGACATCAAAACGAAATATAAAAAAAATTTCCTTTGGCGACTTTCTTTCAGCAGATATCTCGCAAAAACTCCTTGAGAGTAAATAAAATTGCCATGAAAAGTTTCTCAAAAATCTGTCATTCGGAGTCGACTTTAAACTGAAGGTCCCGCCACTCATGTATAAAACTAACACACCACAACATAAGTGGTGTTAGCAGCTAGGCCGTAATCTTCACTGAAGGGTTGTAATGGCCAATTATGTATGTATGTATCTATTAGGATGCTATGTCTGTGTACTTCCTACTTCCTCTACTTTTTCCCTATCTCTCTTATTATTCTCTCCCCTTGGGTAAATTGGTCCTCCGGATACAGTACTTCTTTCAATTGGCAAGTGCACTTCCTACCGCTTGAAACATGCTACAGTAATCCGGCAGTCGGAGAGAAATCTCTAGGTCCAGTTTTCCAGAGTAGACTCTGCTACCCACCACAGATTCAAGTTTAGAGCCATCGGTGTATACATCCTGGAGTTCCGGGGGGATAATCTCGTTAGGGTCCCAGTCGTCCCTGCTCGTAATCGGAAAATGAATATCCCTGTTAAAATAATATTGCACAGGAAGATAATCGATGTTTTGCGGGGTCACAGGATTAACCTCCAAACTTGAGGAATACGCCAGAAGGAATGATAAGCCAGCGCGGCAGGCATTGAGTTTAGTAGCGGCAAACTTGGCTACCTGTTTTGCAAGAAGCACAGTAGGAAGCCAGTTAAGCATTGCAAACAAGACTTTTGTAGGGGTTTTACGCAGAGCACTAGTGATATGAATAGCTGCAGACCTTCTGACCTTGTCAAGAAGTTTGACAGTCAGTTTCTGAAATAATTGGCTCATTAGCTCTTAATGTTGACTATCTCAGCTTTAAAGTGTTGGCAGTAAAGGTGTTAAGACAAGAGAGAATAAAAAGAGGAAAAAAAAAACGAAGAAAATTTTGTGCAAATACAAGAAAGAAAAGTGCACTCTTGTTATAATAGTCGGCGTAGTCCTCGTCGTTATCGTCGTCGTACATCTGATTATGTTCAGAAATAAATTTTTTTCTTGAATATTTTCGTCAGTTTTACTAGTGTTGGGAGACTTATTTTCCATTTTTGTTGTTTTTGTTTTAAGAAATTTCTATAAATTATGGTGTTTTTGTTGTTGTTTCTCACCTTTGTTGTTTTTTTTTGGGAAAAATTCTTTCTTCTTTTGCATTGTGGAAGAACAATTCCCAGGAGAATATTTTTCTGAGGTTGCAAATGGAAAAATTTTATTCTTTTTTATTTGTTGTTGTTGTTGTTGTTATTGTTGTTGTTGAGGTTCGTTAGAGATTGCAACCAAAGACTCAAAAACAATAATCAAATAGGCCAAGCATTCATTTATGTATGCACACATACATACATCTCACATACAGCCATGCATTCATACATACATCTGTATGTGTGATACAATTGAATGTGTGTGTGTGAGTGAGAGAGACTTTATAGGTTTTAAGAATCTTTCAAACACTCTTGGCTTTAATTTGAAATTCTAAAATATGAAAATGGAAAGAAAAAAGCAACAAAAAAAGGAGAAGAAGAAGCACAAGTGAATTGAATAAATTTTTAAAATTTTAATCCTTTTAAACAAAAACGCTCATTAAATATTAAACGAAAAAGAAAACGTAAGAAAAAGAAAAAATTCAGCAACGTATTGTTCGAAAATTATTCGAATTAAGGTTTCTGTCTGCATAAGTGAATGTGTGTGTGTGTTTTGTGGCAAGGACTAAGACTGGAAGGAGAGGTAGCATGCCCGAGCATCCTAAGACACTGGTTTAAGGCACCAGTCACTTAGAAGGTGTCATTTGGTATACAACGATAGCGCAGCCGAGTGTTCAAAGGCGATTATTTAAGGCACCAGTCTCTTCGTAGGCGTGGCTTCGAATACCACCGCTGCCAGAAAGTGGGTTTTTTCTAGTTATCTGTCGATCAATACATAGGCCTCCTCTTCCTAACATATTTTATCGTTTTTTCCTCTCATTCGTTTAAAAATATGCTTGACTGGGACCAATAATGTGCAGCCCTTGAGCTGACCAGCTTCTTTCCTAGTTCAGTGAAACTTGGTTAGTACAGAGACTACATGTAAGTGTGGCGTCACAACGAACCGATATGCGTGCTCAAGAGAGCTTTTGGTATCGAAGCTATAACTCCAACCTACCTATCTATCTAGAACCAATGATTTTATCCAAAGAATAATATGGTGGTCGCCGTAGCTTAGTAGGTAGGATGTTGGCTCATTAGACGTGAGGCCACGTTTATGAAAAAAATATTTCTTCAGCAACTTCCTCTCAGCAGATTTCTGTTTTGAAGTCACCGTAGTCTAGATGGTAGCGTTTTGCGTTTACTAGACGTGAGCCCATGGTTCAACGAAATTTTGAAGTCGCCGTTATTTAGTAGGCAGTGTGTTGGCTTATTAAACGTGAGGCCACGGTTAAACGGAATATAAAAAATATTTCTTCGCGGACTCTCTCACAGGAGATTTTTCTTTAGAAGTCGTCGTAGTTTAGTAGGTAGAGTGTTGGCTCATTAGACGTGAGACACACAGTTCAACGAAACGTAAAAAAAGTTTCTTCGTTGACTTCCTCTCAACAGATTTCAGTCAAAAACTCTGAGCGTAAAAAAGAACTCTCTCAAAAATCTGCCGTTCGAAGTCGACTTTAAATTGTAGGTGCCTCCACTCATGCGTAAAACTAACACACCACAACATAAGTGATATGAGAAACTAGGTTGTAATCCAGACTGAGGGTTTGCTTTTTTGTTTATCAAGTAAAGTACTCATGCCGTAAAGTACTCATGCCGAACAGAATTCTGAAGTTTGCAGGGCAACATATGTAACAATACGGGGCGGCATTGAGACTACCGTGGAATTGAGGCTGAGGGAGATCATAGTCTTGAAAGTTTGGAAGGATTATGAAATGAAAGGAGGAGGGTTTTCTCTTTTGTGAAAACAAAACACTGCTGGCTACACATTTTCTTCCATCTTTCAGGCAATTTGTGGGTTCCAGGCCAATAAAACTGTTCGTCTTTTGAAGCAAACCAACTAGTCTCCCTAGTCTCCCGAGTGCTGCCTAGCCAATATGTGTTCCATCGCTGAGCATAAACGATAGTAGGAAGAAGCCAAGTCTGCTGGAAACGGCGGCATCTCCAAGCCTAATGCTTTGATTGTATCCTGAACCGGTTTTGCTTTGTTTCAAAATTACTTTGTCGTGTATTGTGACCTCATTATGGTTGTTTTTCCATTAAGGCATGGTTCAAATTGATCGCCAAGTTTTAGGAGCTCTTACAGCACCACCTTTCTGATTCCACCATACAAACCGCATTGTCTTCCTACCAAAACAAACAGGGTTGTCCCGGATTCTGGTGGCTTTCAATCAAGGCATGGTTTAAACTGCTCATTGGTTGTCGGTAGCGATCTGTTTCCTCAAGTTTTAGGAGCTCTTGCAGCACCACCTTTTCCGATCCCACCATACAAGCCGCATGGTTTTCCTATCGAATTGATCATGGTTGTCCCGCATTCTGGATCAATGTATGCTACAAACCGATCATTTGTTGTTGGTATGGACCTGTATTAATGGTTTCACCCCATATTAGGTCCCACCAGACACACAAAATTGTCATCCTGCCGAATCAATTTGATTTTGTTGCTGAATTTTCGTATGCTCTTCAGATGAAATCTTATTTCAAAAAAATTATTTTTTAAAACGCTTTAAAAATAAAAGTTCCCCAACAAGGAAGTTTCATTCCACTTAGTTCCTTAGCCAGGCAGTGTGTGTGTTGGTGCAATTTCCATATGTATGTAGGTACACACGTGTGTGTATATAAATTTGTCTGTGATTTATGTGATCCTTAAATTTATGACTTCATGACGATGCTACTATTATTGCTACTTCAGCTCCTTTAGCTTCTTGTTACAAATGCTGCAGTGCAGCTTACAACATACAACCTCCCACAACAACAACAAAAAAAACTACAAGAAGAATTCTAACACTTGCTTGAAGAAACGTTTTCAATTTGAAAACGTTAACGTTAACGTAACAACAGAATGCTACCGAGAAAGACAATTTTTTAATGCAGAATTTCAATTCGTTTTTCTTCCTCTTTTTTTTATTTCTTTTGTTACAGCCGTTAAGGAATGATTCTTCAAAAAGGAAAAAGAAGAAGAAGGAATATGGAGAGACAAATAACTTAAATAGTAAGCGAAAAATATCGGGTGGGGCATCTATCGGCTTAAATGTAACTCAATGGTTATTTTCAATCTGGCAATGCTTATGCTCTTCTATTCTGTCATTCAATTCTGTTGCTCAATGGTTATTTCCAATCTGGCAATACTTATGCTCTTCTATTCTGTCACAGAATTCAGTCAATTATCACCCACTGAACGTAATGAATCGACTTACACTTGAGCAACGTTGGGATTTATTGGACAATTAGTTGGCAACTGCACGCAAATGTCCTACAAAATTTGATTGCAGAGAAGGACCAATAGTGCCCGGTATACGCAAGTTTATTGCTAAAGTTTGTGAAACTGGCTTCATTGTTGTTAAGCCAAGACGTAAGCGTGCTCATACAGTGCATGCCCTTGAAATTATCAAAACTGTGACTGAGAGTATGCGTGAGGAGAATCCATCAACGTCCACTCATTTTCGTTCTCAAGTCTTGAACATTTAACGCACCAGTTTACACTGAATTTTGCGAAAAGATCCTGGTTTGACGCCTTAAAAAGTTCAATTGGTTCAAGAGTTGAAGCCGCATCTTCGTCTTCGCTTTGCTAGATTGGCCAACAAGAAACTGCACGATCGATCCATCATCACCAACTCGTCAACGAAAAACTGCACGAAAAAAAATCGGATGCTTGGTACGTTAATAAGCAAAATTGCCTTATTTAGGGCTCACAAAATGGCGCATGTGGTCTTACGGAAGCCAATGCTTGAATTACGAATGACTGTTTGGTGCGGCTTATAGAGCGTAGGCATCATTGGCCCATATTTCTTTGAACATGAGGACGCCATTACCATTACAGCCATTGGAGTTACCTATCGCACCGATTTTTTT
>QOCX01007411.1:0-10185 GCA_005959815.1 Sarcophaga bullata
TAAAGGTTTGTTGCCGAAATGGTTTTAAAAATTTTATTTTTTATCTCTTCTTTAGCGCCCTTTATTATTGGTGCCGGTTGCTGGGTCTTACAGTTACATGCTGTAAACGCCCTTTGTCGCCCGAGGCCCAATCTCCATGGGCGCAATACCTATGAAGTCATATCAGCATTACCGCTTCTTTCAGTAATACTGACGAAAATAATTGGCCACACAGTGTACGTGATATATTGGTATGTACGTGTATGTACTCGTACGTGTATTCAATTTGAATTTTTTTAAGTGCGTTTTCAAGCTGACCATTTCCCTTATTTTTCCGCCCATTAAAATGGCGTTGAAAAAGAAATAATTTGGGGACTTAAAAAGTAAAAGAAAAGCTTTTAAAAGAAATTCCTTTTTTTTTTAAATTGCACATAAGAGGATAACGAATAACGTTTCATAGTAAATTGGATACTTTTAGGACATTTTCAATGTTTTTATGAACTTTTTTCTTTAAATAGGCTTTAGGAAAAGTTTTCTAAATAAATGCTCGTATCTTAGAAAGGTTTTATAAAAATATGGCCAAAGAATATTAGAAAATATAATTTTAATTTAAAACTAAGAAGTGCGGAGAGAAGGAAAGGTAGAGCAAATCTAGGTTAGGAGAAGTGACGTCATCGTAGTCTATTAGGTAGTGCCCGTGATTCAAACTCAGACGTGTCGAAAAAATATTTCTTCCTTCTTCAGTCCTCTGGCAAAAAATCTGAGAGTAAAACTATCGGTTCCGCCATTCATTGACAAAAATTAACACACACTACAGGGGTGGCATGAGAAACTGGTTTGTAATCCTTACTAAAGGGTTGTCTTACTTTAAGTTTGGAAGGTTCAATCAAAGACGGCAGCTCCTGTATGCCATCCAATAGGGCAGTGGCCTGTGAGAGCAGATTTTAACAGCTGATCTTACCTTCAAACCATACAAAATTTCGCTGGGAAATACTGAAGGATGAGGTTCGATCTGACAAACACTGCACTTGTCAGCCTATATGAAAATCAAACAACGAATGATTGTAGTCGCCGTAGTCTAGTTGGCTTATTAGACGAAACACCAGGGTTCGAATTTCTTCGGCGACTTCCTCCTCTTAGCAGATTTCTGGCAAAAGCTCTGAGAGCAAATTAAATTGCCATGAAAAGTTTTTCAAAAACAATCTGTCGTTCGGAGTCGACTTTAAACTGCAGGTTCCGCCACTCATGCATAAAATTAACGCACACAACATAAGTGGTGTGAGAAGCTAAGCCATAATTCTGACTGAAGGGTCGTAATGGCCAATTATGTATGTATTTATGTATGTATGTATGCATGGATGTATGTATGTATGTATGTATGTATGTATGTATGTATGTATGTATGTATGAGTGATTTAGGAAATGTAATCGGTCTGGAACGAAATTTTTTCTGCCTGGAGGAAGGCAACAATGCTGATATTACGTTGGACTCTGTGGCATTGTGTAAATAAGATAATAAGGATGCAGGTGAATTCAAAAAAAAGGGTGAGGTAAAACGAAGACTGAGGAAGCTTCCACAGTAGGAAATATAGTCTGCTTCGGTGCATGACATAGCGTTATAGAATGGAATGAGTTGTGAAATTGTAGAGAGAAACTATAGGCATTGCGCCTTGAGCTTGCTGCCTCTGCAATGGTTTTGGTGAGTTATCCTATGCCTTTCTGCTAAGATTTCTGGCATTAAGTGGCTAGCTGGAGATGACTTTGTTTCTATCTCTCTTTCACTTTTTTCTCTTTCCCACTTTTTGCCATTTTCTGTACTTCTTCATTTCCATTTCCTAAAGTTTCACTTACTTTCCTAACCTAACTTTATCGTTTAGAAAGTAAATGATTATCATGAGCTACTTCTATCTGATCAAACTCTTAATTGGCACTTATATCGCCTACATTTGTATATCATGAGAAAAAAAAAGGCTCATAAACGGCCACCGTTAACAAATCGAAGAGGAATTTCTTCCTTGAGTACCATGTCAATTCCCATATAAGTACTGTTAGTGAGATTTATGAAGGAAGGGCAGTCCCTTTTTCAACTCTTTGTTTATAAGTTGTCTCATGCGAGTAATTTTGTTTGGTGAACAAATTTTGTAAGTAGAAGTAAGTGAAACTGTATTTTCTAGGGCTTATAGGGCAGAGGGAGGTTAAATGAATCTGTTTTCAAATAAGCAACAATTTATTGCACAAAACAGAGCATTTTTATTGTGAAACAATTGTGGATTTCGTTTTTTTTTTTTTTTGCTGCACCTCACATCTACCTTCTAATATTGTTATGCCACAACATGCTTTATAGTTTGAAATTCTCTACCGAAATGTAAATCAGATTTCCATACACAAAAAGAATTTCATTTAAAAATAATAAGAAGTGAAGGTATTTCTGTATGAATAGGGAGGGGGGTTAAATTTCACTCACTGTATCAGATTCCAGTGTTTTTTGTTGTCGCACTTTTTATTTTCTATGAAATATTTACCCCCCACCCCCCTGGTTCATGAGATTGAAAACACAAGCAATTCAATGATTATTCAAGAAAAGGAAGAGAAAAATAAGAAAGAAAATAAAGAAATGCTAAAAATAACGAAAGAACGACAAATAATCTCATAAAATGCCAAGAATTTTCTTTTTGGAATTTATAAGGCCAGTCCAATAAACATCCTGCCATAATATTTTTACCTTTTCAATCGTGTTTGAAATACGAGAAGAAATATTTGCATAAATAAAGGAAAGGAAATTTTAACATATTTTCTGTTCCCCTTTTACCCTGATGCCTTTATAGGGGGAAAAAGAAAATATTATTTTACAAAAGAAAGAACAACAACAAATACAAACAATTTACAATCAATTTAACTTTAAAAAGCCTGTCGCCTTCATTCGTATTCAAGTCAGCGTTTGTGATGACAATCATTGAAGAAATCCTTGTTAAAATTTGTCAAATATTCGCTCATTTTTTTCAAACGGAAATTAAATTAATAACTTAAAATGGCAATAAATAAATAAAATTATTGTTGTTGTTGTTGTAAATGTTGTAAAAGAATTTAAAATTTAAATAAAAAAAATTTTATTTGAAATTCATGGCAGTTAAGACCCTTTAGTTGGGCAATGCCTTCAAGTTTTATGACAGGAATTGACAGTCAAACTGTGAATATTAAGAATTTCCAAGAAATTTAACATTTTCAGTCACGTCAATCAGACGTGAATTGATATTTTAAAAAGGCCTAGCGGGCCTTTTTTTCAGTCACGTCAATCAGACGTGAATTGATATTTTAAAAAGCCCTAGCGGGCTTAAAAATAGAAAATTGAACTCTCCCGTAAATTTATGTTCTTCTATAGGAAACGTTTTGCATGCCTTCGTCACTGTAAAGTTTAACTAACCATGATCATGTCAAATATATCAACAGATTTGCTTTCATAACTCCTTGGTAACTTATATGAAGGATTGGATGTCCCTAGTCTTATGCCACGGAGCAAGCATCTTATCGTTCACCTATTAGTAGAATACAGCAACAGATAATACAAGCAATACCCGACAATGTCCATATGCATCTGAACCGAACTGCATTTGTCAATCGGCTCAATAGGCATTAGTTTACTTGGTACCCGTAAGGTCTCCTTGTAACCGGAATTAACAATTTCGGCAAATGATTACAACTCCTAGTTGAAGTTGCCTAGTAGATAGTGTGTTGGCTTATTAGACGTGAGGTCACCGCTCCAAAAATCCGGGTCAGACATCTCCAGCAAAACAAAGAATGAACAAATATTCTTTAGGCGACTTCCCCTCAGTAGATTTCTGACAAAAACTCTGTGAATAAATAAAAAAAAAATTGCCATGAAAAGTTTCTCAGGAATCTGAGACTGCTAGTGCCACCATTCATTGATAAAATTAACACACACAACATAATTGGCATGAGAAGTTAGGTCATAATCCTAACTGAAGGCTTGTAATGACCAATTAGGTGTGTATGTAGTTGATATCTCTCTTAAGAGGTTTCTAAAGTTATAAAATCTATTCAAACACTTCGCTTGTTCGAGCGTTCTATCAATAAATACTGGATGCTCAAGAATTCTTCTTCTGCGGTTCACAAGCAAGAGCTTCAGCAAAAGGCGTTGTGTGGCATTCCCAGTCGCCGCGCATGTGTATTTAGAAGTATCACGTGTGAATTGAAATGATCGTGATCGTTGTGCCAACTATTGCAAGTAAATAGTCTCATCGTAAGAGGGCGTCTTCGTATCAAGTGCATCCAGGATTTTTGATAAGACCAGAGCTTTTCAGCAATTCTGCTCTTGTACCGCTTAGTTAGATTGACGTGTTCACAGCCACATGTTTCGTCAATATGTCGAACCTGTTCATACAAGTATACATACAAAATTGATCATTACAAGCCTTTAGTCAGGTTTACAACCTAGCTTCTTACACCACCAAATTGAAGCGTATTGTTTTATGCAAGTGAAGTTATTAAAAGAATTTTAAGCTTACAATTTAGTTCCTGCACACAATATAACTCTGCCAGTGTCATTGAAAGCATTTTAAATTCGCGTTTAAATTTTTCACACAAACTAACTCTGCCAGTAAGGCAGTGAAAACTAAAAAAAAGTTTGTTTTTTCCGTTCACAAAGAAATCAAACTGAAACGTTTTGCTCCCGAGACAATAGTTAGTTGCACTTTTTACTGCTGCTCTGATGAACTTCAAAGACGCTTTCTATTTCTCTTTTTCTTCTTATGGCTTTCCCTCTGGAATATTTATTGTCTTTTTATTTGTTCACTCCATTTACGTCATATTCGTGTTGAAGCAACAGAAAAGAAAAGCAAAGGAAAAAGAAAAAACGTTCAATTATTTCCGTTTCTTGCTTTAAGATTTGCCACAATGAAAGAGGAAAACAAAAAACCTTAAATTTCTGTTATTTTTTCCATTATTTTCTTAAAATGTATTGTTGTTGTTGGTATTCTTGTTCTTGTTAAAAGAAAGCCATGAGACATTTGAGGACTCTGTCTTGTATAGTTTATTGCACTTTCCATGAACGTTTCCTTTCTCCCGTTTTCTCATCGTGTTTTCTTTTGTCGGTTATTATGACACTTTTCTTGAAAAACATTTTCAAGAGAACTTTGTTGTATGAAAACAGCGAAAAAAAAAAAAAACGAAAAAAAGAAGGAAAAAGAAGGAAAAAAGAGAACGAATACTGGGGGAATAGAATTCATAAAAGCTATCGTATCGTTATTAAAGATTTAGTTTTTATTTCATGCACTTGAGCAGTTTTTCGCTTTCTTTTTTTTTTCTTTTTATAACCCGTTTTCAATAATAATTTCTCTCTCTTCTCTCTCTCTCTCTCTGTTTTTATGATATTTTATCTAAACCGTGGCAAGTACGCATACATTAGAGAAGTTTGTTGCAATATGTACACTTTGTATCGCGGGTTACTGTGTTCTTTCTTTAAAAATTTGTTTTAATTCCTCTCAACACTTTGTTGCTGCTTTCGGTCCTATGTTGGCCTGTCTATAATTTTCTAAAAAAAGGAGGACTAGTAACTACTGCTTCACCTGCATTAACCTTTTCATTCATTTTTAAACTGTTATGAACTGCAGATTAGTTGATGTCATCTGTCACAAAATAACATCCATGCGAGACAGAATGGCATTTCTGAGTTTATGGGTCATAAAATCTTATTTCACTGCTGAGCGAATAATAATTGAAAATAAAGTTTCCGTTTTTGATAAACTTTGTTTAAAAACGTACAAAAAATGTACAAAAATTGTACATTTTTGCTTTGAAAATTATGCAAAATTGTTGTTGTTGTTGTCAAAACCAAAAACGTATTAGGCTTCAAAGTTCCAAAAAGTCTAACCGGAGTTTACACGTATAATCATAAGAGTCTGCACTTATTTAATTACTTAATTTCCATTTTCCATCGCTCCCCTGTCCATCCCTTCTTAAGGACGATTGTGTACAATCGGTCAAATTGACCTCTGGGTACTGTACTTAGTACACATCCTCTAACCTAACCTAACCTAATTACTTAATTGGTCATTGCTAACCCGTTTATCAGATTTCCGTTTGCTTTAACACATCCTTCCAGGCTCAACCGCTGCTTCTAGTGCACTTTTGTCAGTTGGTCACACCAATCGATCATAGGGCTTCCACAATTTGGTCCTTCCAACGTAAGCAAGTCACCGTAGTTTAGTAGGTAGTGTATTGACTTATTAGACGTGAGGCAACGTTTCAAACCCCAGGTCATAAATCAGCAATCGCCGACTTCCTCTCAGAAGATTTCGTGCAAAAACTCTGTGAGAGTAAAAAGTTTCTCAAAAAAATCTGTGGCTTGTAATCGATTTCAAACTATAGACCCCGCCACTCAAATTTACACACACAGTGATGTGCAAAGCTAGGTTGTAATCCTGACTATAGGGTTGTAATGTCTAATTATGTATGTATGTATGCAACATTAACAAATTTATCCTTTTTCTGCTAATTCCCACATCACTTACACTTCCTTCCGGAAAATTCTCTTCAATACGAACGCGGCTGGCATCTATGCCGTATAGATTATCTCATAACAGATTAACTGTCATAAACTTTTATAAAGATTAACTGTAAATAACTGTTATCTTACATTCATTTTGATTATTTTCATTTCATTTCAATTTTTTTTCTCAATTTTTATTTCCAGGGTCTGTGTGTGGCCACTTTATTTTGCTTCTTTAATGGCGAGGTTATCGCACAAGTGAAACGTAAATGGCGTACGACTTTTTTAAGTAATCGACCGCGTGCAAACTCCTACACAGCCACTCAGGTCTCGGTAAGATTTTGTATATTGTGTGTGTGTGTATGTGTGTATGTGTGCGTGTAAGTGTTTTTTGTTATCATACCCATTCTGTTTTATGCTTTTCTGCTTTTTTTTTTTGTTGCTATTTCTTATGAACCATTACCATTGAGAAACCATTGTGGTTTCCATTTCACATTCGCAACCATTAAAATCTCCTTCTGGAGCAAGTGATATGCGTTAGAATTGAGTTTTAAAAACGAGAAATCTTACATTAACACGTATTCGGACACGTATTCGGACAATTATTTACGATGACAACCATTAGTAGGCGATAGAACATTGCTTTTAAATTAAATGGAGACACAACGTATTGCTACAAGATGACATGAAACACACTAAAGATTTTATTTTGTTAATAAAAGAAGTGCTGCCAAGTCACACATATTGTAGTGTTAGGTAAAGTGTGGTAATTTTATGCATGAGTGGCAGCATCTTTAGTTTAGCACTGACTATGTACGACAGATTTGAAAAGCTTCTTCATGAGAGAAGGATTTCATTTCTTGTGTTTTTTAAGGTTGGGAAACACTGACTGCACCTTGTATGCCCACCTACCCATTGTTGGTGGAAATGAATGTTGTTGGCTGATCGATTTATACGTAATGCGCCAGCTAACTTTGGCAATGTTTTTCTACGACATGCCCACAGAACACCAAAGCGTAAATATACGTATCAATTGAGATGAAGATGATGTTTTACCAGCCTAAGGTCAGTTGCCATTGCATGCAACAAAAATGATAATTTCTCATCCCCTCTCCTGCTTGTTCTAGTTTCATTATCAAATTTGTTTAACTTTTTTTGGTTTCCTACAAGACCATAAACGGAGAACACACTTACATTTGAAGTCCTTTCGACAAATTTAACTCAATTCAGTTAAGTTCTGGACGAGAAGGGTTTTTTGTCACAGCAAAAGTATTGTAAGTAACCTGTGCTATGTGATTAAAGTACGTAATAAGAGTAGTTTATTAGCTGAATTACTTTGAAGAGTAAATTTTTTGTTTGTTTTGTTTTTGGTTTCTTTTTAAATAACTCTTGGGGTTAACCAGAGAAAGTAAACCAACAAAGCCAATACGCATGCTAAAGGTATACAAGAGTTGGAAATTAATTTGATTACTTTTCATCTTTTTAACTAAAATGTTGAAGCTGAATTCGTTTAATAAAATAGGAATTATTCTACCGTATCTGTTAGCAACAGAAACTTTTAATACCACAAAGAAAAAAACAAAAAAAAACAATTTCAGACAAATTTAATTGAAAAAAAGTAAATAAAAGAAGATCTCTATGGTATTGGCATGAGTAAAATTAATTGAAATATGGGGTCAGAGATGGCATTGTCCCCATACCGGGTTAGATTACAACAAATGGCATAAGATTGCTCATTAAGATTGCTTCAGATTTTAATAAATTTATTACATTTGCAAACTATTTTGTGCCAAAGTCCTTTGACCTTTACTAGACCATCAAATATGATAACAATGAACACTAGAGAAAGGACATAACAACTTACCTCTTGGGAATACGTAGACATTTATGGGCAACATACCACTCCATGACAGCTAAGCTACACCTTCACTACAAAATAACCTCACAGAGGTCATTGAGTTTAGACAACAGAAGGTTCTTATTGATCGCATGCCTTCTGTTTTATCCACATTTACAACCATCTACGTCCATTTTATTCTCATCTAACAAGCTTCCTCGTCTGGAACTACTTTTGCGGAGTTGTGTGTCAGTTTCCACAATGTTTACTTAATCTAGTGCTTTTTTCGAAATTTCTTATTTAGAACAGTGGCTTAACTTAATTACTTAATTGGTCATTCCAACCCTTTACACAGGATTACTGAGTAGGTTCTCAAATCACGCATATTGTGTGTGTTAATTTTAGTCATGAGTGGCAAGACCTACAGTTTAAAGTCATCTTCGAACGACAGATTTTTGAGAAACTTTTTTCATGACACTTTTATTCACTTTGAGAGTTTTTGTCAGAAATCTGCTGACAGGAAGTAGAAGAAGAAATATTTTTTAGGCATTTCGTTTCGTTCAAGAGGTCTGAGTTAGGGTTTGAACCTCGATCTCATATCTAATAAGCCAACAAACTAGCTACTAGACTACGGCGGACGATGGGTGTTTGTCTTTTTTTTTTTAAAGCCTAGGAATGGAAGATTTTTCAAGCAATGTTTGAGGCTTATTTGCTGTAAGTAGATACAAACTTTTCCTATAGTCGGTTTAAACTGATGCTCGTAACTTTCCTAGGCTTGCTTTTCTTTTCCATTCATTTGCTGTTCACAGTGGCAGAACCAGGAAACTCTTTGAGTTCGAGAAGTAAACAATACGCATTCTAACAGAACACTGTACTATTGGCAGTTTCACTGACAGGGTCAGTCTGCCCCACAATAATAACAGCAGAAGCTGTATGAATAAAATTAAACACACAACTTAGGTGCTGTGAGAAGCTAGGTTGTAATCCTGACTAAATGGTTGAAATAAACAACCAATTAAGTAAGTAAAATAATAAGAATATGAACGTAATACCATTAAGGCAGATGCTTAAGAAATCGTATAACAATATATACAAAGACAGATGGCAACCCCATTATTCTAAAACCCACAACATTTGGCCAATTTTCTGCTTAGTGACTCAAATTTCAAACTCTAACAAAATGCAAGAAATTAGCAAGAAAATGTGAGAGATACCCCATTTAGTTGTCCTCCCTGAGGACTCAAGGTTAATAGAACTTCCTTTATTATTTATTGAAAAGGCATTGGAGTCTTCTAACTTTTGGAATTGGAAAAGTGTGGTGAAATTGTTGTCTATTTTCTAGTTTTCGAATCGTAAATTGCATGAGTTTCAATGAACGTTTTAAACGCTTGGCCCTAAACACTTGACCTTTAACAATCCCTTAAATACAGTATTCAGGACAAGTCTCACAGTCTCAAGAAAGATAATTACGTGCTTTAAAGAAAGCCAAGTGTTAGGCGATGAGAGATTTTTAACGAACTTATAGACTTGAAGACACTTTCATTTACTATTCATACACTAAGGTTGACTGCGTTTAATTTCTTAATTCTGTTGCGTCCTTCATACACGCTTGTCAATCACTTGTTTTATTGCAATTTATTATGAACATTGTTTAATTATGCTTTTAGTTTCAGTTGTTGTCTACTTGATTTAATATTGCAATTACTTTTTATTTTGCTTATCTTCTATCTATTTCTTACGCTTTATTATTTCTCCTTTTTTGTTTTTTTTTTATTTTATTTTACAAAAAAATGAAAACAAAACCAAAACAAACTAGCTTTTGCTTGAAGAACGAAAGCATGTAATAAATCAACCCTAAAAACAT
>QOCX01007414.1:0-10184 GCA_005959815.1 Sarcophaga bullata
TAAAACATACATATGTACATACAAATTTATTCATATACACGTGAGTATATTTACAAATTATTAGGGTGCCACAAATTAGCAAGAGAAACGATTTAAAAATTTTAAATTTATAAAAAAATTTTCATTGTGTGTTTACATACATAATTGGTCTTTACAGCCCTTCAGTCAGGATTACGGACCTAGTTTCGAACTTTAATTTTAAATTATTACGGAAAATTTTAATTTTTATTATGAAATTCCATAGTCACGTTAATATTTTAAATCTAAAATAAAAGTCGCCGTAGTCTAGTAGGTAGTGTGTTGGCTTATTAGACGAAAGACTAGGGTTCGAATCCCCGGTCAGACATCAAAAACGAAATATGAAAAAAATATTTCTTAGGCGGCTTCCTCACAGTAGATTTCTGGCAAAAACACTGAGAGTAAATAAAAAATTGCCATGAAAAGTTTCTCAAAAAAACTGTCGTTCGGAGTCGACTTTAAACTGTAGGTCCCGCCACTCATGTATAAAAATTAACACACACAACATAGGTGGTGTGAGAAGCTAGGCGTAATCCTGACTGAAGAGTTGTAATGGCCAACTATGTATGTAAACTAAAATAAAATCATTTATCACGCAATGTTTTACCACTAATCGTAACTAAAACTAGAAACAATTTTTATTTTTGGCTATTACAACCCTTAGGTCTAGATTACAACCTACCTTATCCCACCACCCATTGTTGTGTATTTATTTTATCTAGGATTGGAGAGACATACATGTTATCGTCGATTTCCTAAAGGCAAATTTGATAAACTTTCTGTATTTACTCGCAGAATTTTTCACCAAAGACTGTTGAGAGGAAGTCGCCGCTATGTTATGGATCACGGGCAGACTTTTAATTTATTTCTTACTTTATTTCAATTTTTGGAAGAGTCAATGAATTTCGATTGCCATTTTAACTCTTGCGTTCAATTGTTGAATAAAGTTATCAATTATCACGATATCACACAAATAGTTACTGCCCTAATATCATTATCGCATTCCCATTCTCAGTGCAGATCACTTGTGTAATGATTTTTAAGAATAAAAAATTAAAACAAAAAATACACAATGGAACGAAATAGATTTTCTTAAGAAAAGGTAGTCAGTCAGACAGTAGGAAAGCCTAAGTATTGTAAAAGTAACCTTTGTTCTAAAAAAAAAACGACAGCAAAGATATTCTTTACCAAATACCGATTGGGATTGTACGAATGAATCAAAAGAAGAACAAAACAACAACAAACGTAAAATAATGGCAAAACTATTTTCACATTGTTGTTCTGTTAAACAAAAACAAAAGAAAATTAAAATAAAATTTACAGAACCTTGTTTTTCTCTTCATACATACTAGATACGAGTATGTACATAACTATGCGCCTATTCTAGAATTCCTATCAAATTATGTGAGTCTTTGCAATTCTATAAAAGGGAATTTTTACAAGCTAAACAATGTGAAATTCTGGGAAGTTGTTGAAATTCCAAAATGTTCAAAACAAATAAAAAATACTCTCCCGCTCGTATTTCTTTTACTTAAGCAAAGGCTATGAATAAGGGAAAAAACGATAACATTTCAAGACTATTTTGGGATATTTCTTATGCCAGTTAATAAGACGTTACTTGCGGTTATTATAGGCTAGGAGTTTGAAATTTCTATTTTTTTTTTTTGACTGATAAAAACCCCAAATAAAATTAATGCTATCAGGTGAGATGTCTTGTCTTTTTGATTTCTTAACAGTTATGTGCGTGGCCTTAAATTAACACAATGTTTGATTTTTTTTCTTCTTTGTTTTCATTGCTTCAAAACATTTTTGTATACTTATCATCAAACATTTTCAAACACAGCTTTAAACTTTTGGCCTTTTCTATATATTCGATGAAATATTTCTAGTTGAAGAATTCTGTTGCGTTTAAATGTGTGTGATTATGTGTAGAAGGTAGTTCAAAGATTTATTCTGTTATGGCTGCTATAAATAAAAAGACCACACCGACACACTGACACTTTAGAAATTGAATTTCTACGATATTATCCATGAAAATCTAATAAATTTCATTAAACACACTTTAAATTCTCCTAAGATATAGATTGTTTTTTCGTTTCTTTCCCCCCCCATTTTTTTATTCCATTTAAATGCACTTGCCACATAAGATTTTATGTTATCGATGGTGAAATTTGTTCAAAAGAGTTTAAAAATTTATTTATTTATGTAACCTGATTAATGGTTGCCTAAAATACATCTTTTTTTTAATAATACAGAGAACAGAGCGCAGAGAAAATTAAATACAAGGCACTTTATTCAATATTGTAGTTCAAATTTAATTCTGGTGTGTGTATTTCTGTTTTTTTTCGGTATCATAACTATTTAATAAAGTAAAAGTGTGGCCCAATAACATATATTTGACACATGCAACGTAAACGGTAACATTAAATCGACTGGATGTACACTTATGTCAAATATATATTTTGGTATAAATAAGATGAAATAAATACAAAATCTATAAAAATTTATCATATTTTACCAAGTTTTTCTAATTTTATCTTGTTTCACGTTAGATTTGTTTAAAACATAAATTCACACCGCAAATTAATTAATTGCTTTAAACATAACGTGAGTGTGACCAGAATTTAAAATTAATATGAAGTCTTATAAGTGCTCAGGTTTAAACACCAGATCAGACATCTCCAACAAAACGTAAATTGTTATTTTTCGTTTTACCTTTTAAAAACGTTGAAATATGACTCGTAGAATCAATTAAAATAAAAATAAATTCTGTTTAATTTTAATTAAATCCCTTATTGACACACAACTTTTGTGTGCCACTGTAACAACTGATTTTAACAACAACAATTGCTTATTTGTTATTACTTTGTGTATGCCAATATAATAATAGACACAATTGTTAGTAGATCTTTGTAACGGAGACTTCAAACCACGATTGTTTACTTCACACGCAACGTGTTTCACACAAGACTGACTGAACTTCTACTCCACTCAGACCTTTATGCCTGCCTTGCATTTTTATATGCGACGTAAACAGTCTGATTAATGTTCTCGTAGGTGAAGTTCTGGTCTTTAGCTTCTCGAGAATTCTATGAATGTAACATATAGATGTTTTACATTAATTTATGCTTCATTTTGTTTTTTTTTATCTGTTTACGTTCGTCTCTACAGTGCTGTTGTTGCTTGTCGTTTACTTGTTTACCCTTTGTCGTTATATGATGTGTTGTTTTACGTTTGTTATTTGTCAATCCAGGCAAAAAAGTCCGTGTTTTTGTTTTTGTAGATTTTGTTTAACACTTTAATGTTAAACGAGTACACCATTTCCATTTTCGTAACAATATATAAAATATTCTTGGGCGAATTCCCCTCAGCAGGATAGATAAAATTGCCATGAAAAAGTTGTTCAAACGAAATTTAGCATGAACAGGTTCTCAAATATTGTCATTCGGAGTCCGACTTTATACTGTAGTCCCGCCACTCATGGTATAAAATTAAATACACAACATAAATGGTGTGAGAAGCTGGGTTGTAATCCTGACAAAAGAATTGTAATGGCCTATTTTGTATATAATTTTCTGAAGCTAAGTCCACTTAAAATTATACTCAAATAGCTTCAAATAAATTTTAAGCTAAAAATAAAACTTGTCACCTATTTAGTGAAAACGCGTAAAAATAGTTAAATGACTACCAAGAGTTATATGATTGAGTGCAATAGTTGCTTTATTGCACAAAGCAATCAGATCTGCGTAATTACTTTAATAACTGCACTCTCTCGTTAAATATGGCTTCTTACCTATTAGAGAAAGTGAGACAGATAAGCCAATCTCAATAACAATGCACATGGCATATTTCGCATTAGGATTTACATCCCCCGCCCTAAAAAGTTCATCTCATCTAACAATAAAGCCTGGGTGCTTATAATTCTGATTTTACAAACAGTTTTCTAAAGCGATGCGCCTCATCTTGGTGGGAAAAAGTGATTGCAGAGCAGCCATTGCAGCCGGAAAAATTAGCAAATATTTTTGTACTTTACTATGTGATCTGGCACTAGATCGCATATTCGCGATCGCGTATCCCTATCGCGTTCTGAATTTTACAATTTCTACTTACAAAAGGAAATTCTAATCTTTTTAGACTGTTTCGAACGTTATTATTAGTTTTTTTTATCATTGACAATGATGATTTCCGACAATATTTACTAATAACAGCTTCAGAATTGTATATTTATAGAAACGAAGGTAGTCATTAGTCAGGAGGCTCTTGTTTAATATTTAATCCAAAAGGGTTTATAGAAATAAATTTTTACCTGCCTATACATATAAAGAAAAAAGAAAAAAACAATTGCCTTTTACTGCACCAAATTGTGGCAAGATGTCGTAATACAATAATACGAGAAACTAATAATCGTGCTTGACTCTGGCTATTGAAATCAATTTACGAACCATAACATGACAATTCAAATGAGAACTGGATAAGAAGAAGCAAAATGTGTTACAAAAAATAATCACAATAAACACAAAATAATAAGAAAATATCTGAAAAGACTTTATTTTATAAAGAAACAAAAAAAAAGCAAGAAAAGTTTTTTCAATAGTCTCACCCTTAAAGTAGCAACGAGTGACTTAAGAAAATAATACTTGTTTCGATTCGATTATATTCAGATTATATTCGAATAATTCTTCTTTATTTTTTTCTGATCTATTCAAAACCCTCATCAGCAGTAGCATTAAGTCTTTATTGTTATTTGGAATAAATGAAAAGGAATTTAATTTTAAAATAAAATAATAGACGAGTAGTATGCCAGAAGTCACATTCATGAAGCTATTCAAGCTGTGTTACAAATTTAAATCGAAAACCATTAAGCCTCTCTTCTTTCTTTGTTCTCATATTCAATAAATCCCCAGCAGCTTCATTTTAATAGAAATTCTTGATTTCATTTTAAATAATCCACTTCCACATTCAATCTTTGACATTTTCGGTTTATGGTTCCTTCTCAAGCTTCTGTTTGAAAGTAATGGCTTTTATTTTAACGCCCAAATAGAACTGTTTTTTTTAAAGAATTCTTTCATTAGATGCTGCAAGTGGTTTTTAAAGTGTAAAAACAAACAAATAAAAATTTAATTTCATTCTTCTTTATTGATCTTGTTCTAAGCATCATTAGATTATGATGGCAGTCGTAAAATAATTGAATTTTTTTTTTGAAATTTTTAAAATTTTTTTTTTAACGGTTCGCTTCTTCTCTTTTTGTTAATGTTAAGACAAACAATTTATTAGTTTTCATAACAATATTGTATCTTTTTGTTTAGCCGTTTTCTTTTAAAGGCTTGTGACATTCATTCGGTAGCATATGTTTACGAAACTTATAACAATTGTGGATTCATAATCATTCATAGTGCTTCTGTTGCTTTATACTAACGGAAGACCACCACCAAATAAATCAAATTTGGTTTAACTTTTAGATGTAGTAGAAAGAAATCCATTATATTTCCATTACAATTCTTTAGTAAATTGTGAGAGGCATAGTTAGTATATGTATGCACGATTTCCTACCTAAAAAAAACTTCTTTTACAAGTTTACATACAGTCTGTCAGTCTTGTCAGTGAAATGTTTGACTTCTGGGTAATTAAATTAAGATGTATATTATGTGGTCGGATTTGGGAATTGCAAACTATTTTCTTGTAATTTTAAACGATTTGCATTAGATTTGGGATTTTTAATTTCAAATTATCTGAACAAAATTGATGTGATTTGCATAATCTGGAGCTTTCGCTTCATGTAACAATCTTCAGCAATATTAAGTAAAGTAAACTTGTAAAAGTTTACTTTTCGAAGTCGCCGTAGTCTAGTAGGTAGTGTGTTGACTTATTAGACGAAAGACTAGGGTTCAAATCCCCGGTCAAACATCAAAAACGAAATATGAAAAAAAAGATTTCTTCGGCGGCTTCCTCTCAGTAGATTTCTGGCAAAAATTCTGAGAATAAATAAAATTGCCATGAAAAGTTTCTCAAAAACCTGTCGTTCGAAGTCGACTTTAAAGTGTAGGTCCCGCCACTCATGTATAAAAATTAACACACACAACATAAGTGGTGTGAGAAGCTAGGCCGTAATCCTGACTGAAGGGTTGTAATGGCCAATTATGTATGTATGAGTGCGCAAAGCTCTGTAAGGTCAAAGAAGAGATCTATACAACTTTATTGTACTAAAGTTTCTGGCAACTATTGCATTACAGAGACTTACTGCAGCACCCACCTTATATCGGTAATATACGTTCAAATACTGAGAAAGTAAAATTACATTCAAAAGCATTCTATTTTGTATTCCTCAGAACAAAAAAAAAATAATAAAAATTATGGCATCAACTGTGTTAGTGTTATTTTAAATAAAAGTTAAACATCATCCACAGAAGGAAACCATGGCGATCACATTCTTTATCGCCCGTGTCTATTCGATAACTTTGTTATTCGTTGTTATAATCAATTCGGAACGGTTTAATAATTTGCCTACTAAAGATGGAAGTACTAAACGCGAACTTAAATCATAAATTTAAAACTTGTGTCGCATACTGGAGTCAATAATATAAGATTCTTTGAGTTATATTTGCTAAAGCGGATATTGTTTTCAAAATAAAAAAATAAAAAATTTCACAATTTTCCGATTCATGCTGCAATTCAATTTAAAATCAATTAAATTTTCACATCATTGGAATGCCATCATTTCCAAATGAAATATTTAATTTACGAAAGCATTATTTTAAATGCTTAATTGCTGATTGTTGAGTATCAGTACGAAATTTGCTGGTGATTTCAAATATTTGAACACATTGATCATATCATTCGTAATTTAAGGCAAAACAACAAATCCAACCAACCATATTAGAAATTAGAAAGAACCCGGGTGAAAAATTTTAAAATTTTCGACATTCTTTGGGTAATATACCAGAATTTCCACCTGGGGGTCTGGGGGGGGGTTCTTAAAAAAAAAAAAAAAATAAATTTGTTTTTGATAGCAACATATTGTGCTTCATTCTTTCGTTCGTTAATGATACGCAATCTTAAGACGTCTTAAATGCAGACAGTATGTCTGTCTTAATAATACTTTATAGATATACATTGTATCTAACTTGTAGAGGACATTGTACCGCTAATGCATAAATGAAATCGCAGCTTACAATTCCTTTTGATTTTCTCTTCTTTCAAAGACACACACACACACACCCTGTATGTGCATAAATAAAATGGAATCCTAATGACTTGTACTTGTTTGTCTAACTGAAGTGCCGCTTAGAGACATTGGCCATGAAAGAATAAATGGATGAATCGAGCATTAGAATTTATTTTCTTTTTGTTTACACATTCTAATACAAAAAAAACAAATGCTAACGAATCGTTTTGTATTCCATAAGAGTTTGTTTTTCCCATTAATGTTGGTTGTGAGTAGAGTGTGTATTTGAGTGGTTGTTCCTTTCTTTCTTTTTTTATTTTTATTTCATGTTAATTTTTTATCGCAATCTAGTTTGCAATGATAAGGCACGCCACAATCTGCTTAGAAATAATTACGTTATTTATTCTTTAATAAGATCTACTTAAATTATTCGAATATTATCTTAACTATCCATACTATGCAGAATAAGGGTTGATTTCAGACAATCTTAACATCGAAATGCGCTTTGCAGTATGTGTGAACGGCTTACGTCTTCAATTAAGCTGAAAGTGTCAACATTACTGAATAATTCAATGGAACATATATATATTATGCCATTACAACCCTTCAGGTTAGGGTTACGCTAGCTTTCTCACACAATTTATTTGTTACGTTAACTCTGTATACATGAGTGCGGGCCCTACAGTCTAAAGTGGACTCTGAACGCCAAGGGAATTTTTTTGAGAAAATTTCATGCAATTTCGTTTCCAACTCTCAGAGTTTACTTCCAGAAATCCTGCTGAGAGGAAGTCGCCGAAGAAAATATTTTTCAATATTTTTCATTCTGATGTCTAACGGGGATTCCGACCCTGGCCTTTCGTCTTAATAAGGCAACACACCTCCTACCTAATACGCCACTACTGATATTCAAATGGATCTATCTGGCTTTAATTAACGCTTCAAGCCTTGCGAGCGGAGTCAGTCTCTATGTAAAAAATTAAAAAAATTTATGAGGTTACCATCCCATGATTAAGTAGTTAATTATTTTTGTTAGAATATTAAGACCTACTAACGACACTTTTTTGTCCCGGCTGATGGCTGCCTGCATTTGGACAAAAAATAATACAACGATGGCACAAAAACTACAACAACCGCTAAACAATAAATAACAAAAACGAAAAAAAAAACATTTTCTGTAAACGAGTGAATTTATTGTGTTCATGTAGTTATTGTTGTTCTTATTGCTGTTGTTTTTTGGTGTAGCTGCCGTACAATACGATTTCTGCAGGTATTACGCGTAATTGAAATTTATGCCATGGCCCCATGATTTTTTACGAAAAGACCATCGTCGATTGTCAAATCATTTATTATTATTTTTGTTGTTGTTGTTGCTGTTGTTGTTTTCGTATAACAAATAATCGAGGCGAACTTGTGCGTACGTTTTTAAAAACGATACAATTACACAGCAGTCGTAAGATTAACTATGTATTTGGTTGCATAGTTCTCGGTAAATATCATACCCTATGCATGTTAGTAGTTCTTTATTTTGATTTTTGTAGTAGTAGTTGTTGTTGTTGTTGTTGTTGTTGTTATTGCTGTTGTTGATGGTAAATTAATGAATGTTACTGCAACAATTGTGGCATAAGAAAATGTTTGCTGCTGCTGGTGCCCGATTTAAATGTCGATTTAATTACATGCGACTTTATGTATGTGAATGAAACATTGTGTGTATTTAAGTGGGTATTATTATTTCGGAAGAACGAGTATTTTATATGGGAGAGCAATCAAGTATTTTGAATGTAATCCTCAGCAATTAAATTGGAACTTGTTGCATGTCGTAATATTATCAAGACATGATTATGGGTGTTCGGATGTCACAATTTCTTTCTTTCATTCTATTTTTTTTTAAGAGTACTCCTTTCTTTTCATTTTGGTCCCTCGTATGTATTTGAACATAAATTATGTGATATTTTTTATTTATTTTTTTTTTTATTTACTTTTGAACATATTAAAATAGTTTGATTATATTTTTCTTTTGTTTGAAATGTTTTCTGCTGCTTAATTTATTTGTTAGCTTTCTAAAGCCATCATTAAGCAACCATTTGAAAAACAAATGTTTCAACTGAATTTAGTTCAACTGAATTTATTTCAGAGCTCTCCTTTACGTGATAAAAATTATTAAAAGATCCACTTTTCCAAGAATTAATATTATTTTAACATTAATCATCGTAATCTTATTGGATTTACTTGATCATTATAAGCCGTCAGTCTGAATTACGGTCTATGTTCTCCAACTTCTTATGTTGTGTGTGTTAATTTTCTACATAAGTGGCGGAACCTTCAGATTAAAGTCGTTTCTGAGTACCAGATTTTTGAGAAACTTTTCATGGCCATTTTATTTAATCTCAGATTTTTTGCCAAAGACTTGCTGAAACGAAGCCACCGGAGAAATATTTGTTCATACTTCATTTTCTTGGAGATGTCTGACCTGTAGTTTCAACCGCGGTCTCACGTATACCAAGCCAACTCACTAGCTACTACACTTCGGCGACTTTGCTTAATTACGGCAATCTTATTCGTCTTTTCAGTAATGTAAACGATATAATCGACAGTAATCGACGATATGGCTAAATGATCATTGTCCTGTAAGGGCACTCATCAATTGTACTCCATGCCATTAACAATTTAAAGGACCGTTGGGAACGTTTCACGATAATTTAAAGACATCCCATCTATATATCCAAAGAAACTTGGGCGAAAGACTTAACCAGACCAAAAATTCTGCACAAAACAATATGACGAGAGATGTGTAAAGAACTTTCTATTGTTTAAATATGACTTATTTTGTTGTTGTAATCGATTTGTTTACAAGAAGATTTGTTTTTTTTTTTGTTGTTTTTGTTTTTATTAACTCAAAATATTAAACGATGATTTGATCAAAGCAAAATTTAAATCTTTCTGATCTACCGAATTTTATTATATTTCACACTATCCACTTCCGTTTGTGGAGAACAATCCATAACTT
>QOCX01007416.1:0-10183 GCA_005959815.1 Sarcophaga bullata
CTTTAATTTTATATTTTTAGAAACCAAAAGTATACTGCAAGGCATAACAGGACAATTTAATGCTGGCGAACTAAGTGCCATTGTCGGTCCATCGGGTGCGGGGAAAAGTACTTGCCTAAATATACTCTCAGGATATACGTAATGTAACCTTCATATTTGAAAACCTACCAAAATTGCTAATCGAAAACATACCATTACAACATTTCAGAGCCTATGGTTATACCGGCCTGCATGTTTTTGGGTCAACCCCCTGATCAGTTACGGGTCGATATTAAAGCATTCCAAAGCCGATGGTCAGCATGTTATAACACCAACAGATACTTCAGTCTTCCACACTCCATACTTTATCACGGCTAAGAGCCAGGCAATGCATTCTTCCTTCGCGCTACATCTTAAACATTGCGCCTACGCACCACTCGAGTGAACCCCGACGCTAAACAGGGAAAGGCCCCGTTCAAGTCGTCTTCACAGCTCCCTCTTAAAAGCCTTGACGGAATTAAATGTTCTAATTGGTTCATCCTTTAATCTTTTTAAGGTAAACAACAACTTTTGGAAGCCCATTGCCATGCTATCGAAAATCCGCTCAATAGGCCGAACTGGACACATTAATCGGGGTGGCCTCAAAGAAAAGATGCTCTATCAGCTTTAGAGTTAGCTAAAATAATCCACGCCCGCTCTCTAATTCGCTGGCATGAACCAACAACCGTAAATTAAACTACCCTAATTAACCTTGGTTACAGACTAATAAACCTATACCCTTACACCTTCTTCAATTTCTCTTTCTCCCAAGCAGTGTTCGATCAGCTCCACTTCTAATCAACCCCTTCACATCACTCACTCTACTATCGAGAAATGGCCCTTGGAAGGCCTCGGTACCGCCTTATCTGTACTATAACACCCGTTCACACCCACGCTGCACTAACATTTGAAAGTGTTTCGCATCATTCGATATGATGGCCCATACGCGGAAGGCCCACGTTGTACTCACCCCCTATTCCCGGCGGTGGTACTCGACTCAGATCCTGCGTGCCCATTTTTGACCTGGATGTGGCCTGCATTGTCCACGAATCCTTACTACGATCCAGCTCGATCTACTTGTACAGCCACTTTTCTCCGTCCTTCGCCATAAAATGCTCTAACCAGAAACCTTAACCCTTAATCTTCGATTTTCAGTTACCATCTTGTTTAACACTCTGGAAATTGGCAACGGGCACCGACTACCTAATCCAGGTCACCAAAATGAAAAACCTAAAAAATAGCGACAGGGAGAGATAGAAAACGGCCCCGCAGTAACAACTATAGATCCAGTCTACCAACCGCCACTGCAGACTCAACAAAACACACTTGGCCACACCATCGCCACAAAGAGTGTGGTCCAAGCGGTAAGGCCGCCCCCCGGAAAAAGAAAACACTAATAATAAACAATTAACAAAAGAACATACCAACTCAAGCTTCCCTAGTGGCAACTGCTTAGCGGCATGTCCAATAATCGGACCTCCCCTACGCATTCTTACTGCGCAATTTCATCTGATAAATCCCGCCCACCCAGCTAGTATCTAAGCGGGTTCAATAACGCTCCACAGAGTTTGTCTGACTGAAACATAGAGCGTTTTAGAAAAAATAAAGTCTTATTTTTATGCCAAATATATTTCTGAAAAAAAAATTTTTCCCAAAAAGTAGACACCTTCAATGCCTAAAAATTTTAATACTGAAAAGAATTCCCTTTCACAACATTGTACTTCCAGCATATAGCATGATGACCGCCTCCGCCTGCTCTTATGACCCGGTAAACCACCTGTACTTATCCCAAACCCCCAATAATAGCGCAAAAACAACTCCTATCGCTAATGGTCATTATTCACCTCCCAAGTACGCAAATCGTTCCAATAACCATCACCACCATCAAACCAATACGAAACCTCTAACACCTATCAAAGAGATGTCCTCACGTATCGGTGATAGTCAAGGCATTCTAAAAAGTGATTCTTTTAATTGTATCTCATCTACGGATAATGATGGTTGCTGTCAAATCGATTCACCGAAATTATGTAAAAGAGAAAATATTTATGCCACACCCTTCTATCGCCAATTGGGTATATTATTACTGAGAACATTTTTAATATTGTGGCGTGATAAATCCTTAACAATGATACGTTTTATTATACATTTAATAACGGCTCTGCTGATCGGTTGTATATACTACGGCATTGGCAATGAGGCAGAGAACGCATTGAATAATTTCCGTTATTGTTTCTATACAATTATGTTTATAATGTATTCAGCATTTTCATCGATTTTAGTGAAATGTAAGTAGTAGATATTAAGAATTAGACAGTAGAGAGGCTAGTAAAAGCATAAAAACGATTAATTTTATTCTTAGACACTTAATTAGAATTCGAATTTAAATGAAAAATTTTCTGGTTTTCAGTTCCTTTGGGAATTTCCTATCGTGATCAAGAGAACATTTCATCGTTGGTACTCCCTAAGCCTATTTATGATAGCCATAACATTAGCTGATTATAACCATACAATTAGTATGACTTTCAGTGTATATAATTTAAACATATTTTTTTAACCCGATCAACCAAAGATGGTATTTCGTGGGTATTATTTTGTGAATAAATATTTTAACAGCTCTAGGGGCCAAAGTATAGGTCTAGCTGTGGAGCTTCATTAAACAATAAAGGTAAAGCATAACTTAAAGAACTGTAATTTAACTGACATTATTCTTGTGCAGCTTGCATAGCAATATTGGGACCATTTTCATCTGCCGTTTTTGCTTTTTTCGGGTTTTCCTTTTTACAAGTAGGAAACATACACCTGCAAGTATGCAATGGATATTTTAAAACCTCTTTTCTAAAATACCAGTTTAGGAAGCTCTGTGATTAGGCGATAATTACCGGCTTCGAATCGTCCCAACAGTTTAGAATGTAATGCATGTATTGCATTATTCGAGACCCGAAGAGTATTTCATCAAAGATGTCGATATGTTCAAATGCTACTATGAAAGCGGCTATAATATTTTTTAGTTTCGGTATTTCTTAGTTTACGTATATTTTACATAATGTCCTTCAGATTGAGATTATTTAGATAGGAATTAAAATAATGACATAAAAGCAATTTTGAGAATTATTTTAAGTTAAAGAGAGAGTTTGTAATATCAATCATAGAAAATTAAATAAAATTTAATAGAAATACTAAGCGAATATTAATGTACAGCAAAATACAAACTAAACTTGAATTAAACAAATATTAAATTAATAACTAAAATAAGCATAAATTTACAATCTTCATAACATCAATTAGTGTAGTCGAGTTAAATTAAATTTAAAATTTTTATTATATAAAACGATTGCCTTACATAATCAATATATTAGTTATGAAAATGCGTTTTTACTGCAATATTATTAACATATGTATACAATATTTCATTGAATATTAATTTTAAACGAATCCAAGATATATTTTAAATTAAGCGCAAGTATTTTAAATATTTCTTAATATAAACATTCCATGGAAATTGAAATTAACATTTTAAAATAGTTTTTTAATTCTCTAATTTCTTTTTTGTGTATATACCTTTGTAACTGTGCCAAAGTTTTGTTTTTTGATTTTATTCATCAAAAGAAGAAAGTTTATTTTATATAATGTAGTTGTTTTTAATATTGTAAAAAAGGATTCTAGAAATAATGTAATATTTAATATGTTTTTATATAACCGACATTAATTTTTGGAAAAGCAAGTGATAATTGATGTGTAATTATTTAATATCAAAATTAATAATTCTTGCAATAAAGTATTAAAAAATTATATTTAAAGATTTTATTTTTATTTTGAAAAAAAAAATCTTTTGAAAAACAATGACACATTTTTTTCAAATCTTGTACTAAATATTTAAATTATTGTTATATTTTTTAAATAATAATTACTGCTTTATAATAAAAATTATTTTTTCGCAGGCAAAATAAATCAAATAATTACTTTTTAACCGGCCTCTGCTTAACTCCGTATTCGATTTCTTATATATGATCATTAGAAATTTTACTACAATGTCGAGTATACT
This sequence comes from Sarcophaga bullata, assembly GCA_005959815.1. Classification (NCBI taxonomy): domain Eukaryota; kingdom Metazoa; phylum Arthropoda; class Insecta; order Diptera; family Sarcophagidae; genus Sarcophaga; species Sarcophaga bullata. The sequence goes on from QOCX01007416.1 coordinate 4,064, forward strand.
CGTCATCATTATAAATAAATTTAATAATTATTATTATTCAACAAATCAATGTACACTTTTTCCTAAAGGAAAAGCAATAAAGATCTTAAAAAAATACCTTCTTTCTGTCCTATATTGCATTATTTTCCTCAATTTATTAATTTTTTTTAACAAATAAGTAAATTTTCTTTGTTAATAACAAACACCAAAACCAAAACTAACTCAAATAAACAAGATTTTGAGTTATTTTAGTTTGTCTTACGATATACATAAAAATTATTTAAGAAACAGCATTCAAAAATTTTTTTAATAATTATAATAATTTTTTTAATAATACTGTGAGAATAATTGATTTAAGACTTTAGCTTAGAACTCATGTTCAGTGAGCTAAAAAACCGTCAACTAATTCGTTCTCCTAACAAATACAATGAGTAAATTTTTAAAATGAAAAAAAAAACTTAAAACATTAGTTTTGCTTTCAGACGACAATAATCACTCATTATTTATCAACTTAACTCAAATTGAGTGGATATTTTTAATGCTTTCTCAATGTGGCAAACATGTAACAGTTGTCTAATAAATGTTACAACATACGACTGTTATGAAATATTGTAGAAACAAAACAATCAATAACGGGTATATTTAAATATAGTCGCTGATTTGAAAGTGTTGTAAAAAGCATATAAAAGCAACTAATCCTAGTCAAGCAACACAAGTTGATTTAGCCATTGTTATTATTATACTAACTGACTGATTTATCAACATCTAGCACAAGTACATGAAACCAGATTTTTAAAAATTGAACAACGATCCTGCTTATGCTATAAAAATTAATAATAAAAACTTTAAAATATTAAATTTTTAATAGTAAGATTATCTTAATTGAGTGTACGTATGTTATATACGATATTCAAATTATTGTTAAAGATTTCAAATATTGTACTTAACAATAAACAAATTTATTGCAATGAAATTAGTTTTGCATGTTAAATGCCGATAAATAAAATTAAAACGTTATTTGAACATTTTTATTGTTGTCAAATGTTATTGTATATTAAAATGATTATTCTTAAACCGTTTTCTCCTTTTATCGCAAATCAGTAAATTGTTTTTAAAATATTCACTGTTATTATTAAACAAAAGCTGTAATGCATGTTTTATGAGGGACTGTAATTCTAGAACTGCAATATTAATTTCAATTATTTTAAACTTTGAACGGTAAAATAATAAAAGAAATATTTTTTTGTAAGTCATAATAATTATTAAATTTAAACATTTGGTATGTCAAGTTATAGATTCTTTTTGAAATATTTAGGTCCGTTGTGGATACATTCCGTATCGCAGGTTTATTAAAAGGAAGAAAAGTAAAATTACTAGATAATAGAGAATAGGCATAGGAAAGATATTTTATTTATAATTTCAAATCTTGTATTAATGTAACGTTATCAAGTGTAGTTGGTAACGCTTTTTAAGCATAAACGATAATCACTGTTGTATGCCACAGTGTTTCGAGTTAAAGAAATATTCGCTTCAAGTTTTCATAGACATTACGTTGCCATACAATGATGAATTTCAAGGCTTTTTAAATAAATTTCGGATACATGAAATTATAAGTTTGACTTTTATATGTACGTATGTATGTACAGTTGAATGAACTTTAACACTTAATTTAATTGAAACTTTTTTAGATACTACTTGTGTGTGTAGATAAATTCCAAAATTAAGTAATAAACACAGTAGCAAGCAACTTAAAACAAACTTTCTCTTTGTAGTGCAAGAAAAATAAAAATGAATAAACCGTTGCAACAGAAAGCCGGTTACATGTTGGCTAAATCAAATTAAATGCCATAAAAGACTAACCCGAAAATAAACAAGTTTTTGTAAAAAAAAATTGTTTAAATAATAAAACAAGAAGAGAAACAAACAGCGTTTTTACGTTCTTTAAGTATTTGAGTTGTTTGATGTTTATATTAAATCGTCTCATTTTTGTTTTTTTGAATGTAAGTCACTCATTTGTATTGTCAACACATTTAACGAATTATTTGCTCTTCAATTGATTCGGAGCCCAAATGCATTTCAGTTTAATTTTAAAAGCCACTGAGGCCAGTTGCACTGTGCTTAAATGATAGCCAAAGATAAGATTATTTTTCAAAAAAAAGGAATAAAATCCGGACAATGATGGTGTAAATTAATTAATAGTTTGATTAATATTACTCAAAACAAATGGTGGAGTCTATCAACACAAACAACAACAAAAAAGACTTGAACTGTTTAACTCAATCGTCTAAACGAGATTCAATAAACAAAAAACAAATACCAACAATGATGTAATAAATATGAGTGCGATATCAATAAAGAGAAAAAATTGAGCCTGTATTTACGCCGCGTTTAAAATGAATGAATGCAGCCAGCAGTCTCACTCGATAACCGCCGTAGAACACAAGAGGAGCTAAAAAATTAATTTTAAATTAAAAATAAGAAGAAAAAATATAAAAAAAACATACGCAATTTTATTGAATATTAACATTCAACTTGAAAATTGTGCGAAGTACTCGTGTTATACAAAACTATGTTCATTTGTATAAAAATATAAAATATTGTCAAAAAATATTTAACGGTTGTAAAAAATAAAATTAAAAAAGAATAATGCCGATGATTACAATGTCTGATAACGAAGATCAATTACAATCAGTCACAACGACTACAACATCAACCACGCTGAATAGCAACAGTCCTAATGATGAAAATTCTGTATCATCATTAACAGCCCAGCCCTTAATCACCCCCACCTCGTTAACAAACACAAACAATTTAAGATTACATTTCAGTAATGTTAATTATGTTTACAAACAAAGTGAGTATAAACAAAAAATATTAAACAAAAAAAAAATTAATGAAATATAAGGTATTGGAAATAGAAACCAATTATTTATAAGCGAAATTGAAGGATAAAATAATGAACGGTTAATTTTTTAGCTTGTTTGAAAGCAATTCCATTACTCTTATATCTCTTTTACAAATTCTGTCAATCCAAGAGAATAGACACATTTTGGTTTCTTGTGCCCAGTCGTGATACGTGAGTCTTTCATACCCTTTAACACTGGAACCATTCTGATAATCTTTCAAAACAAATTGAGATCGATTATCACAAGCTTCTATTGAGAAATATTTTCAAAACTGAAATTATTTGCCATATATTTTAAGGTGAAATTTAAAAGAACCTTCCAACCAATTTCAAGCTTTCACTTTCCCTTATTTCCGCATGTTTCAAGAATTACATTTCAAAAATAGTTTTAAGCCACGTTATTTCCTAAGACATGCGAGTGCGAACCCGTTTACAAAATAGGTTATAGGTTACTTAGTATTTTTTAATATATTAATTTAAACTTAATTTAAAAGCAACAAACAAGAAAAAATACTGACACTTGGAATAAAAAAGTTCAAAGTTCTCTACTTTCTTAAGTGTGTTGCAGAGTTATGATTCTAACTTTTGAACTCCTGGTTTTAATGAGATTTAAATTACAGCCATTAAAGCATTAAGAAACAAAGCAATTTAAAACGTGTTTACATACATATATAAGGGTCTAGTAAATAGTTATCCTGTCTGTGTTTATTAACCATAGTCAACAATAGACCGATCAATCAGTTGCTGAGCTGTAAAACGAAACCGAAATCGGTTAAATAAATTAAGTAAGGATGCTTTTTTATTCCTTAAACGATCTACTACAGTATACCGATAAGTCACTTCCTTAGCTGGAAAAACTTGATTGATGCAAACTGAAAAGTATATTATTGAGATACCGAACGAAGTTCCACATAAGTGGGCGAAAAATTGACTGTTGTAAACCATTCAAATATTTGAAATGAATTGAATTTCGTACATAATGACAATGTCAAGTTGCTTATAATACGCAACTGTATGTTTTAATTAATTTAACTTTTGAAACCGAAAAATGAATAACCCTATACAATCCGAGATAGAAATAAATTACTACACCTTATAAGCATAAATTAATTGGATTTTGAATATTATTTTCTTATTTGCTGATTCAATAATTCAGTATAAATGTGTTTTCCCATTGTCGCTTAATAGAACAAAGTATAGAGTAAACATTTTTTAAAACAAAGTAATGTAGATTAGAACAGTTTTAAAATTTTGTTCATGCTGAATATTAAATCAAACAATAATAAAAATGTTTGATAATAGAAATTAAAAAATAAAAGGCATTATATTTATTGTAATTACATAATTTAACTGCACATGGTTATCATATTCAAAACAAACTATTTAAAAAACTTTGCACGTTTAAAATACGTAAATAAATAAAAAACACAATTAATATTTTTAACGTTCGACTGGAGCCAAAAAATTCAAATTCAATAACAATAAATGTTTAATTTAACAAAGTCTTAACCCTTATTATTGCAGACTTGCAGAAATATAAAATGTTTAAAGTGTTTTTTAACTATTTTTCTAGAGCTTTACAGGTTCTAACATAATAAAAAAAAAATGTGTGGTTAAATCTATATCAATCGAAAATCAATCATTTAAAGGTTAATGTACAGATTATCTTTATCGATTTTAATCTTTATGAAATATATTACTAACCAGTTTTTTTAAAACATTATTAAATGATTGATTTATTTTCTTTCTACAGTATAGCTTATTAAATTAAAAACGATAGAACTTACAATAAAAACAAAATGCAATGTTTAAAATTTTAAACTGTTTAACAAATGATTCGATAATATCAATGTTAAGCTACTCAGCATTAAAAAAAATAGTTTGCTTCATCCGTTGGCGAGGTGACAAGAGAATTAGCGGATGCATGGTGCGTGAGATGTTATTCGGGACGATTAACAGCCATTTTAGGTCCATCAGGAGCTGGCAAAACTTCTATGTTAAATGTTTTATCCGGTTTCAAGTAGGTTGTAAAAGACAAAATTTTGTGATTTATTTTCTCATTTCATACATTTTCAAAGAGCTTCCAATGTTAGCGGCAGTTTTCTTATCAATGGCAAGGAAAGAAATCTTATTGAGTTTCGTAAAATGTCCTCGTATATACCACAGGATTTTGCCATGTTGGACCTGTTAACGGTACAAGAAACATTAAAAATATCTACAGAATTAAAATTGTCATTAGATACAAAACCTGAGGAGAAAAATAAAATTGCAAGTATATTTACAGTTATTTTTGAAGAACTATTAAATTTTATTTGTTTAACAGATCGATGATATTCTACAAATGTTGAATATGGAACGCAATCGTAATACCTTAGTAGGACATCTGTCGGGTGGTGAACGTAAACGTTTATCCATTGGAGTTGAATTGGTAACAAATCCGCCCATTATGTTTTTCGATGAGCCAACAAGCGGTTTGGATAGTGTAGCCAGTTTTCAGGTTCTAAATTATCTTAGGAAATTAGCTCGAGATGGTCGGCTTATTGTATGCGTAGTACATCAGCCTAGTTCGCGTTTAATGCAATTATTTGATGATATATTGGTAATGTCGGGAGGCAGAGTTTTATATTCGGGTACTCAAGATGAAATGTTAAACTTTTTTCAAAAAGCCAATTTCGAATGTCCACAGTACTATAATCCAGCTGATTTTGGTGAGTTTGCTAAAATACAAAAGGGATATTAAATATTTTATTTTAAGAGAACATTTTATCTTTCCTTTTACAGTTCTAGAGGTCAGCAGTGATTTGGATAATGCCAATTTACTAACTTTAATTGAAAAGAACAAATTAAAATACGCTTTAAAAAAGAGCACTGTAATGGCACGGAAGCGAGTAAGTCCTAAACTTGATACACAAACTTTTTTAATCAACTTTTTTCCATATCTTCCAGCGGGTCTCTTGACGAATTCCAGTTCTCAGATAACCGTGGACATGGTAACATTAACAATACCAACAAATTAATAATACTTCACATTGCCAATTAAATAATTGTACTATAAGACCCAAGGAACAGGTATCGGTTTGGCGACAATTTGTGGTGTTAGTAAAAAGATCTGTGACATCCATGTGTAGAAATATGGTAAAAGCGATAACTAGATAAGAAACCTCTGACATTTCGATTTAAATTTAAATATTTTTAGATTGCTGTACAATTACGCATTATAATGCATATTATTGTGG